>JAPQNM010000201.1:22500-37500 GCA_029783475.1 Metacarcinus magister
CCCTTCAGGACCCTACACTCCCCAGGACACACCACTGGCACTGTAAACACCTGTGCCACCTCCCTAACTGGCACTCCCTCCCTCACCTCCCTATACACCACACTGGATGCCACAGGGGGACAGCTGGGGACCTCTCCTAAAACATTATCCTGGGGGTCAATCTGGGGTGCCACAGGGTCAGGGGGAGTGTCAGGGGTGTTGTGGGGGTGGGGGAGGCCTGAGCAGTGGTGTCTGGGGGTAGGGGGGACTGTTTCCTGCTGGGAGAAGTGGCGTACCCCTACTAATGCTACTACCATCTCCCCCAGCTCTTCCATTGGCTCTTCCTGGGGGAGTTTCTCTTCTCTAGGGGTGCTATGGGGGTCTTCTTGTACCTGGGGGAGTGTAATGACCTTGTGTGTTACCTCCCTTCCTTCCTCTTCCTTCTTTACTTCACTTCCTTCCTTCCTTAACTTCAAATCTTTCTTTGTAGAGAGATCAATACTTTTTTCTAATCCTTCTTTCCTCTCCTTATCCTCCTCCTCCTTCACTTCCTCGGGGTCCTTAGAGAGGTCACGCCCTTGAGGCACCCCTGAGGACGGTCTGCTAGCTGCCATGTCCTCTGTAAGGCTGGTTCTAACGCCTATCCTTCCACTGGCGTCCTCAAGAGCCTGAAGGACAGCTTGCTCATATAAAGTTGCAGCTGATATCCTAATGTTTGATTGATCTGTCTCGTCACTTTCATCCCCTGAGGAGGAGGAAGGATGTGCTGGGAGTCCTACAGGATCCTCTAGTGTACCTAACTCCTCATCATCTTCCTCTCCTTCCTCCTTCTCAACGTAACTGTAGCGTAGGATATCAAGGGAGTCCCGCATTGTGTCCCTGTGTGTATTTTCACTTTCAGATATACATGAACGCACACACACACCCACACTTGCTTCCTGGGGTGTTTTGGGGTCTGTCTGGGGGTTTATCTGGGGTATAAGAGCGTCATCCCAGTCCCCAGATGCAGCCCCACGACTCTCTGACCCAAAATCTATTGACCCCTCTGAAGATGACCGTTTAATGTTTTCTGATTGGTTAGACGATGTACTGCTTGTCTCCCATTGGTCAGCTGTAAGGTGAGAGCCATGACCTTCCTCTTTCATGACCTGTCTTGTTTGACCTTCTCCTCCTCTTCCTTCATCTTCTTTAGCGATAACCACACTTCCACAGTCTTCGTAAATCTTTGCATATCGTTTCCTCTTCTTACTACACATATCATCCTTCACCTCCTTGCCCTCCTCCTCCTCCTCCTCCTCGAGTCCTATCCTATCCTTATCTATCCCACATATGTCCTCGAAGCTAGCACAGTCCCCGGTCCCAGCCTCGGATAAGGAGCAGCTTGGGACATCACTGCTAAGGCTTCTGGTGTCCTCGCCTTCCGTATCAGATGCTACGCTTTGTCTTTTGGGAAATTCTTCACTATTGTTAATCTGGAAATATGGGATAAAGGGATTGTGGGCGTGTGTTTTGGGTGTGTGTGTGTTTGTTTTGGGTCTGTATTTGGGTGTGTGTTTTGGGTGTGTATATGTTTGGGTGTGTTTTGGGAGGATTGTGGGTGTGTTTTGGTGGTGTGTTGTGTGTGTGTGTGTGTGTGTGTGTGTGTGTGTGTGTGTGTGTGTGTGTGTGTGTGTGTCCTTTCTCCTCCTCATCCCCTTTCCATTATATCCAAGTAAAGGTTGAATATAATAGTAATCTGAATTTCTTTTCGAAGCCTATTTAAAAAAAAAGGTGAAACATTCCCCTATAATCAATATTAACAATAATACATACATACAGGTTTATAATAATAATAATAATAATAATAATAATAATAATAATAATAATGATAATAATAATAATGACAATAATAATTCACCTACAGGTTGCCATCACTTATCCGGCAACCACGGGACATTAGGACTGCCGGATTTTCGAATTTTCTAAAGTATTGATATTTTGTCTCCTCACTCTATAAATGTTGTATATATTATAACTAAACATGACTATACAGCTCTTAATTAACCTATCAATAAAAATTCGTTCTCTCACACCTTCCTCACTTTTAATACTGCTACTTTTCTTTGGATTTACAACTCTATGTACACTTTCAGAATGAGTGTAATGAATTGTAGTCACATCATCATCATCATCAGCCATTCTTCATTTATCTTTATCTTCCTTGATGCACACTCCTTGGCAGCAGGATTAGTTACATCCTTACCGTAAGCAAGAAGTTCCTGTATAAGCTGTTTTTCCTTTCAAACCCTAACCTAACCTAACCTAAACCTAACCTAACTTAACCTAACCTAACCTAACCTAACCTAACCTGATCTGACCTAAACTAAACTAAAACTAAACCTAACCTAACCTAACCTAACCTAACCTAACCTAACCTAACCTAACCTAAACCTAAGCCTCTGAATCCATGATGAGGTTAAACAGCAGCAGGTTTTAACAATTGAGGCAAATAAATGAGAAGGAATATTTGTTGTCGGAAGTGTGGGCGCCATCAAACCATAACCAGCGCCTCCCAAAAATAGTAAAACGACAACTAAGGAAATTTGAAACTGCACTCCGTAATTCATGCCGGAAAACTGATGGAACTAAAATATTGATTGCCGGATTAGCGATGGTCAACCTGTGTATAATGAAACTCATCCTAATTTATTTTATATTATCATTATCATTATTATTTTTTGTATTTTTTTTAACGTTCACCCTAAAAATATCCAGTTTTTCTTCTCTCCACGTCATCAAAATAAAAATAAATTACAATAACAATAACAAGAATAATAACAATAATAATAATAATAATAATAATAACACCTTAGTTAATATTTATAGCATTACAATTAAATATAAATAAATAAATAAAATAATATAAATAATAATACTCTCGTTACCCCTTCATGTCAAGGTCACATCACCACCACTACCTTGACCTTTGACCTTTTGACCTTGACCTCTCTGCCACAAGGAGTCACAGAGCCACAGTTAGTGCTAGCGTGGCATTAGTAAGTGTACTACTACTACTACTACTACTACTACTACTACTTATAATATTACTACTACTACTATTACCATCACCCTTGTTTGTATGTGCGTGTGTGCATGTGCGTGGGGGGGTTGAGGGAGGGGGTAAGGTGTGTGTGTGTGTGTGTGTGTGTGTGTGTGTGTGTGTGTGTGTGTGTGTGTGTGTGTGTGTACATGGACAGGGAAAGGAAGAATTTTGAAAGAGAGAGAAAAAATATATATAAGAATGAGAAAGAGAATAAAGTATAGGGACAAAATATTTTCTTTTCCAAAAATTTTCATCTCTTTCTCAATAATGTCCAATCGGTAAATTAGGACATAGAATAAATTTTTCTTTTTCAATGTAAATTCAAGCTTAGAAAACTTTATCAAATTCTTCTTTTTTTTCTTCTTCTTTCCTCTCTAAAATAAAAATAGGATTGATTGATTTTCCTTCTTTCCTTTCCACATATAAAAAAAGATTAAATTCTTCATAAAAAATAAACAATTCTTCCATTTCTTGTATATTTTCCTTCCTTTCTTCTTTTTTTCCCAATGTAAAGATGAAAATTTCCTTCTTCGTTCTTCAGTCACATTTAAGTCACTTTTTTGTGTTAATGTGTGTAAGTCTCCACACATACACACAACAAACAAACAAACAAACAAACACCCACACACATGTACGTACAGGTTAATGAAAAAAACAACACACACACAAACCAAACATTATATTGTGTTATTCAATATTTTTATTTGTTTAGCCTAAAGAAAAATTGCCTCCCTTCACTTTCCTTCTCTTTATACAAACATATATAAATTTTCATCTTTTTCTTAATCAATGTATCAATTTATATACATTTTTACTTTCTTTATTTACTAATTTACTATTTAAGAAGAAAAAAAATATATATAAGCAGTGAAGGGAACCATTTTCTACGTCAAAAACAAAACAAACTAAACCACAGAAAACGTTGTTAATCATCACATTTCAACATAAACTTAAATAAACATGCGATTGTTTATTATGATCATTATACAAACATTCCCTTTCCTTCCCATCCTTCTGTAATACCTTTTATACACCTTCCCATCACCCCATCACCCCTTCACATCACCCCCATGCTGTCCCCCTCTTCATTTGTACACCCCATGCATGCCCCCATCAATACATACATACTGATCTCATCTCATTTTGTCCCCTTCCTCCTCCTCCTATGCTCTTTCTCACCTCTTCTCTTCTTTATCACGCATTCATCTCTCTCTCTCTCTCTCTCTCTCTCATCCCACTCCAGTACTTACTCCTTCATTAGGCAGGTGTGTCGGTGCAATTAGGACATCAGGTGGCAGGTGAGAGGACGATGGTGAGGTGACAATAACTTTTGGGATGTCCATTGATCTTCCTTCAGTCACCCCTTTGAGTTCCATTTTCTTTAAGTCCCCGGGAGCCAGAGGGACGTAACCGGTGTCCTTAATCTTGGTCTTAGGTTGGGTTTGTATGGTTTTGATGTCCTTAGGTGAGCAAGGCACGTAGTGTAGTTTGTAGGTGTCCATTGGTGTCCTTTTTACTTGCGTGGTGTCCTTTTGTGGTGTTTGTGAAGATGTGTGGATGTCCGCTTGTGTGGTGACTCGCTGTGGTTGATATGGTGGTGGTGGTGGTGGTGGTGCTGTGGTGGTGTCCAATTTTGGGGCTGTGGTGTCGATTTCTGAAGCTGTGATTGCTGTGCCTGATGTGATGATGTCCGATTTAGGTAAGTCAGTGTCCATTTCCAGTGTCCTCACTTCCGTTTTCTGTTCCCTGGTGTCCATTTTCAATGTCTTAATGTCTTGTTTTGTTTGTGTGTTTGTCTTCACTTCTTGGTGTCCTGCAGGAAGGCATGGGACATAGTTGATTTTGATGTCCTTTTTTCCTGCCTTCTTTTCTTCCTTCTCTGTGGATACTGGACTTATAGGTGATTCGGCGATGTCCTTCTGTCCTTTTGTGGTTGTTGGGACATCCTGGGACACTGGGACATGTGGGACATACTGTACTTTGGTGTCCTTACTCCTTTCCTTTGGTTTGGCGCCTGAAATGTCCACTGAAATGTCCACAGATTCCGTCTTTGTCTCTGTTTTGATGTCCTTTTCTGTGGTTGAGGGTTGATGGGCCTCTGGGGACACTGGGACATGTGGGACATACTGTACTTTTGTGTCCTTATTCTTTTCCTTTGGTTTTTCCACTGTGGTGTCCTCAGGGATGTCCACAGAACGTTGCTTAGGTAATGATTTGATGTCCTTAGGTGTCCTAGATTGTGATTCAGCCTCTGGGGACACTGGGACATGTGGAACATACTGTACTTTAGTGTCCTTGCTTTTCTCCTTCGGTTTTCTCTCTGTGGTGTCCTCAGGGATGTCCACAGAACGTTGTTTTGGTATTGATTTGATGTCCTTTGATGTCCTGGGAAGTGGTTCAGCCTCTGGGGACACTGGGACATGTGGGACATACTGTACCTTGGTGTCCTTGCTTTCTCCTTCGGTTTTCCTCCTGCAGTGTCCTCAGGGATGTCCAGAGAACGTTGCTTAGGTAATGATTTGATGTCCTTTGATGTCCTAGGGTGTGGTTCAGCCTCTGGGGACACTGGGACATGTGGGACATACTGTACTTTAATGTCCTTTGGTTTTCCTCCTGTAGTGTCCTCAGGGATGTCCACAGAAGGCTGTTTTGGTATTAGTTTAATGTCCTTAGGTGTCCTAGGGTGTGGTTCAGCCTCTGGGGACACTGGGACATGTGGAACATACTGTACTTTAGTGTCCTTGCCTTTCTCTTTCGGTTTTTTCTCTGCAGTGTCCTCAGGGATGTCCACAGAACGTTGCTTTGGTATTAGTTTAATGTCCTTTGATGTCCTAGGGTCTGGTTCAGCCTCTGGGGACACTGGGACATGTGGGACATACTGTACCTTGATGTCCTTGCCTTTCTCCTTTGGTTTTCCTCCTGTAGTGTCCTCAGGGATGTCTACAGAACGTTGCTTAGGTAATAATTTAATGTCCTTTGGTGTCCTAGGGTGTGGTTCAGCCTCTGGGGACACTGGGACATGTGGGACATACTGTACCTTGGTTTTCTCTGGTTTAGGTCTAGTAATGTCCTTCTTTGGTACATCACGGAGTCCTTCAGATATAACTTGGATATCCTTTGATGGTGTAGGATGTGCTTCTTCCCACGAGGACACTGGGACATATGGGACATAGTGTACCTTGGTGTCCTTCTTTGGGACATCCTTTAGGGGTCCTTCAGATGGTGGTTCAGGGTCCTTCGCTATAACCTGGGTGTCCTTCGGTACTGTAGGATGTGCTTCTTCCCATGAGGACACTGGGACAAATGGGACATATTGAGTTTTGGACTTCCCTCCTTCCTTGGGTTTAGAAATGTCCTTAAGCGCCTCCTCGTGTCCTATGGTGTCCTGAGTACCATCCTTAGTCTCCACCTTGATGTCCTTCGATGTCCTACGCAGTGGTTGTGGTTTTGGGGACACTGGGACATGTGGGACATCCTGAACCTTACTTTCCTTCTCTGTTTCCTTATGTTCTATCTTCTGGGTGTCCTCAGGGATGTCCTTAGTCCGTGGTGTGGTGTCCTTTGCTGTGGTGGGATGCTGTACAGCCTCTTGGGACACTGGGACATGTGGGACATACTGAACTTTAATGATCTTACTCTTTTCCTTCGGTTTTGCTCCTGTGGTGTCCTCAGGGATGTACACAGAAGGCTGTTTTGGTAATATTTTGATATCCTTTGGTGTCCTAGATTGTGGTTCAGCCTCTGGGGACACTGGGACATGTGGGACATACTGTACTTTAGTGTCCTTGCCTTTTTCCTTCGGTTTTCCTCCTGCAGTGTCCTCAGGGATGTCCACAGAACGTTGCTTAGGTAATAATTTGATGTCCTTTGATGTCCTAGGAAGTGGTTCAGCCTCTGGGGACACTGGGACATGTGGGACATACTGTACTTTAGTGTCCTTACTCTTTTCCTTTGGTTTTGCTACTGTAGTGTCCTCAGGGATGTCCACAGAACGTTGCTTTGGTAATAATTTAACGTCCTTTGATGTCCTAGGGTCTGGTACAGCCTCTGGGGACACTGGGACATGTGGGACATACTGTACTTTGATGTCCTTGCCTTTCTCCTTTGGTTTTCTCTCTTCGGTGTCCTCAGGGATGTCCACAGAACGTTGCTTTGGTATTGATTTAATGTCCTTAGATGTCCTAGGGTCTATTTCAGCCTCTGGGGACACTGGGACATGTGGGACATACTGTACCTTGATGTCCTTACTTTTCTCCTTCGGTTTTCCTCCTGCAGTGTCCTCGGGGATGTCTACAGAACGTTGCTTTGGTAATAATTTGATGTCCTTTGATGTCCTAGGAAGTGGTTCAGCCTCTGGGGACACTGGGACATGTGGGACATACTGTACTTTAGTGTCCTTGCCTTTCTCCTTCGGTTTTCTCTCTGCAATGTCCTCAGGGATGTCCACAGAACGTTGTTTTGGTAATAATTTAACGTCCTTTGATGTCCTAGATTGTGGTTCAGCCTCTGGGGACACTGGGACATGTGGGACATACTGTACTTTAGTGTCCTTACTCTTTTCCTTTGGTTTTGCTACTGTGGTGTCCTCAGGGATGTCCACAGAACGTTGCTTCGGCAATAATTTAACGTCCTTTGATGTCCTAGGGTCTGATTCAGCCTCTGGGGACACTGGGACATGTGGGACATACTGTACATTGATGTCCTTGCCTTTCTCCTTTGGTTTTCTCTCTTCGGTGTCCTCAGGGATGTCTACAGAACGTTGCTTAGGTAATGATTTGATGTCCTTTGATGTCCTAGGGTCTATTTCAGCCTCTGGGGACACTGGGACATGTGGGACATACTGTACCTTTATGTCCTTATTTTTCTCCTTTGGTTTTCCTCCTGCAGTGTCCTCAGGGATGTCTACAGAACGTTGCTTAGGTAATAATTTGATGTCCTTTGATGTCCTAGGAAGTGGTTCAGCCTCTGGGGACACTGGGACATGTGGGACATACTGTACTTTAGTGTCCTTTGGTTTTCCTCCTGTAGTGTCCTCAGGGATGTCCACAGAACGTTGCTTTGGTATTGATTTGATGTCCTTTGATGTCCTACGGTCTGGTTCAGCCTCTGGGGACACTGGGACATGTGGGACATACTGTACTTTAGTGTCCTTGCCTTTCTCCTTCGGTTTTCTCTCTGCAGTGTCCTCAGGGATGTCCACAGAACGTTGTTTTGGTATTGATTTGATGTCCTTTGGTGTCCTAGGGTCTGGTTCAGCTTCTGGGGACACTGGGACATGTGGGACATACTGTACTTTAGTGTCCTTTGGTTTTCCTCCTGTAGTGTCCTCAGGGATGTCCACAGAACGTTGCTTAGGTAATGATTTGATGTCCTTTGGTGTCCTAGGGTCTATTTCAGCCTCTGGGGACACTGGAACATGTGGAACATACTGTATCTTGGTGTCCTTGCTCTTCTCACTTGATTTTGCTCCTGTGGTGTCCTCAGGGATGTCCACAGAACGTTGCTTTGGTATTGATTTGATGTCCTTTGGTGTCCTAGGGTCTATTTCAGCCTCTGGGGACACTGGAACATGTGGAACATACTGTATCTTGGTGTCCTTGCTCTTCTCACTTGATTTTGCTCCTGTGGTGTCCTCAGGGATGTCCACAGAACGTTGCTTTGGTAATAATTTAACGTCCTTTGGTGTCCTAGGGTCTGGTTCAGCTTCTGGGGACACTGGGACATGTGGGACATACTGTACCTTGATGTCCTTATTTATTCCTTTAGGTTGAGGTTTAGGAATGTCCTTAAATGTCTCCACTGTGATATCCTTCGAAGTAGTGGGGAGTTGTGGAGCTTCTAGGGACACTGGGACATAAGGAACATACCCTAACTTACTTTCCTTATCCTTCCTCTGTCCTAAATCCTGCTGTTTATCCAAGGGTGAGATAAACTGATGTCCTACAATCCTCATGTCCTTTCCTAGATGTCCTTCGGCAGTGTCTTCATCTAGGACATCCTTTCCTACATCCTTAGGGGCGTGTTGGACATATTTGACATCCTTCTGAGTGACTGAAATGGACATCTGCTTCACCTCACTTTGTCTGATGTCCAATTGTGTGGTAGAGGGTGTGGTAGGGGTGGTTTGGGTGGGTGTGGTTGGGAGATACGGGACATAGCCTAACCCTCCCATGTCCTGATGGCTGGTGGTGTCCTTATCTTGTATTGGGACATAAGGTACATAGTGAATTGAGGTTTGTTTGGTGTCCTGTGTCTGTTTTTCCTTTCTATGTCCAATTTGAGTGTGTGTTTCCCTCTCTTCTTTCTCTTTCTCTTCCTTTGTCTTCCTCTCTTCTGTTTCCTCCCTCTCCTCCCTCTCCTCCCACTCTTCCTTGATCACCGTGACCCCGCCAATCTTGACCTGTTTAAGGGAGGCTAACTTGACCTCCCTGCCTGACCCTCCCTTCACCTCCTTCCCTAATTCAAACTTAACTTCAGGGGTAACTTGAGGTAAAGTTTCCCTCTCCTTTCCTTCCGTTTCAGATTTCAGAATTTCATGGGAAACTTCAGATGAAATTTCCGTTTTCTTGACTTGCATTTCAGACTTCAGAATTTTAGGGGAAACTTGAGGTAATATTTCCTTCTGTATTTGCGTTTCAGACTTCAGAATTTTGGGGGAAACTTCAGATAAAATTTCAGTGTCCTTTTCCTCCACATTTCCCTTCCTTTTCACACCTGGAGGAAGGTAGACACTCTTAATTACCTGTTCATCCACCTCTTGGCTTACCTGTACTTGCCTCACCTGTTGGGTAATTGCTCTACTAGTTACCTGAGGCTTCTGCGGGAGGTAACGTAACTGGTCGACAGGTAAGGGAGTTGAATTGGGTGGCTCGTTAACTTTGGAGACCTTTCTTGTGGTCTTAACAGGTGGTTCAAAGGTGTGTGAGGGTTCGGTAATGTCCTCAAGTTTGTTTAGGTCAATGGTGTCCTGTTTGTGCGGCCGCTTGACTGGGCGTACCGGCTCTTCGATGTCCAGTTCTGTTTGATCTGTTTCGTTCGTTCGCTTGTCCTGTTTTCCTTCGGTGTCCTTGATCTGGTGTCCTTCTGTGATAGTGGTGGTGGTGGTGGTGAATGTCCTATCTATGCTATGCTGGTTTAGGGACATGTTAGGGACATCAGTGAGGAAGGTGGACCGAAGTGTAATATCTTTTAGAAGTATTGATGTCCCATTCTCTTGTTTGATGTCCTCGCTACTCCTCTTAACCTTCTCTTTCCTCCTCTATATCCTCTTTCTTCTCTAAGTCTTCATCCATCTTCATTCTCTTCCTCTCACTTTCCTCCTTCATCCCTTCCTTCCTCTCCTCCACTTCCTTCTTCTCGTCTAGGAGGCTATGAAGGGAGGAGTGGATGGAGCTCATTCTTAGGCCAGATGGGGACACACCACGCCCCCCATCACCCCCAGAGTCCCCCAGCGCCCCCGTCACCGTCACAGCCACACCATATCGATCCTGCACTGCCAAGGACTCGTGGATATCATAATAGGATAATGCTTCTGAGATGTGGTCGTATTCCTCAACTGTGGTGGCGAATGTGTATCCTTGTGGCAGTGCTGTTAAGGAACTTCTGAGGTCATTTTGGATATCAAGGTCACATGTACCGCTTGATTGGCTCCTCAGGTCACCGCTGGAGATTATTGACGGTGGGATGTGTGTTAGGGATGCCATGTGGGCAGCCTCACACCCTAACGGCAGCCCTTCCTCGGATGATGATTCCGGGGTGTCAATAACTGATTCTGGGGTGGTAATGATTGATTCTGGGGTGTCAATGACTGAGTCTGGGGTGGTAATGACTGAATCCGGGGTGGTAATGACTGATTCTTGGGTGGTAATGACTGATTCCGGGGTAGTAATGACTGATTCCGGGGTGGTAATGACTGATTCCGGGGTGATAATGACTGAATCCGGGGTGGTAATGACTGAATCCGGGGTGGTAATGACTGATTCTGGGGTGCCAGTGCCAGTTATGACCCCTACAGTAGACACAAGGGCGTGGCATGCCTCCCCAGGGCTCTCCAGGACTTGTGTGAGGCAGGCAAACCTTTGAAGGCTCCCCTCCACCCCTGTTGTCTCCACTGTCTCCACATACGGAATCTCCACTTCCATCGAGGCTGTAGAAAGTTTACGCCCTTTGACCACCCCAAACTCCTCCCAGGAAATAGTGGAGGGGGGTGTGGGGTGGGTAGTGGATTGGCTAGTGGAGTAGATAGTGGAGTGGGTAGTGGATTGGCTAGTGGAGTAGATAGTGGAGTGGGTAGTGTCCTGTACCTCCTCTACTACCATATCATACTCCTCACTCCTTCCTACATCCTCTTTCATTTCCTCATCCACCTCTTCTTCCATTTCTAAGTCCACATCCTCCACAGGGCCCACCAGCACCACCCTAGAGGTCGCCACGCCCCTAGACAGCCCTGGGGATGAGATGGCAGTGACCTGACCCTCTGCGGCGAAGGATGTGGCCGGGGATGCGACCTCTTGTAGAACGCCGGCTACCTCACCTTCCGTTAAATCAATTTCTATAGAGGCTGTGGATATCTTACGGCCTGCTACGTCCTCCTCACATACCCCATTGGTTTCTGCTGGGGTAGGATATGAGGGTAAGGAGTGCACCCCATCGAACACCTCCATAGCATGACTAACCGTAACCTGTGCAGTCCACTTCTTGGGTGTGCCAGCTCCCACCTCAGCCATTAATGCATATACTGAGGACACATCCCCCTCCTTGAACTCCCCTACAGTCTCCCGCACACCTTCCTCCACCTCTATGGATGCCCGGGACACCTTGCGTTCCTGCGTGTCTGCTGCGGCTTCCTCCACACACACCACCTGGGATGTGACGACGCAAAGGGGAGCCGCACCTTCCTCTACATTACATGGGTGGCTGGTTATGGTGGGGAAGGCCTGGGGAAGGGTGGTTGGGGTTGTATCAGGGTCCCCCAATACCTCTTGAGGGATGCATTCTACATCAATGGAAGCTGTTGATATTTTCCTCTCCTCCCCACCACATATTATCACATCCCCTTCCTTCTGGTCTTCCCCTACAGGGCTGGGTGTTGGGGAGGATGTGTAGGGGTGTGTAAAGGGTGTGAGGGGGTATGTACGGGGTGTAACATCCTCAAACACATCATCTTCCGGTGGTATGAGAGCCCCAATCCGTCTCTTCCTCGTGCATTCCTCTACTTGATACGTCACCTCCACCAGCGATCCACTCTCCATATCCGCTGCCTCCACTACCTCCATGTGGCACTCTGGCTGTAGGACATCCTGGGGGCATTCTTCACTCCCATCATCCCTTCCATCCTCACTGTCCTCGCTGCACATGTCAAATATCACCTCATCTATGTCTTCAAACCTCACGGCTTTCTTGATGTGTTTCTGCGTGGTACTCATGGCACTCATAGCACTGGCACTGGTACTGGCACCTCTTATAAGGCTGTGGGATGTGGTGAAGTGTGCCATTATGTTTTGTTGTGGTTGTGGGGTGTAGGGTGTAGCCTCCCACTCCCCCACCTCCCTACCAGTTAGCATGGGGAGGGTGGAATGTGGGGGTAGGGAGGGTAATACTTCCCCTTCCACCTCCTCCACGTCCTCCACCTCTCTTGGGGATGTTACCGCCACGTTATGCCTCCGTAGAAATTCCACCATAGAGAAAGGAAGTCCACTTGCTGAATGAGTGATTAGAGCCGGCTCCTCCTCCTCCTCCTCCTCCTCCTCCTCCTCCTCCATCCACCTCATCACATCCTCATCACCCCTAGTGGTACATAGGGTGTAACTCTCCCCTGTCGCACCCTTCCCCCACGCCAGGGTAAGGGTGTGGCAGGGTGCGGCCCCCCCCTACACCTCCCCCTCGGCTTGTGTGGAGAGAGTGGAGAGGTGGAAGGTGCTGAGTGGATACAGAGGTGTGCTGAGTGTGTCCAACTTCACGTGTACACACCTGGAATAACGCACACAAGAGTGGGTGGGTTACGTACATGGAGTTATGAATGCGTACATAGATACACACACGCGCATGTTCGTCCTTGCTTCATGTGTGTTTTTTCTTGTATTATTTGGAATGGAAATTAAACGGGTCCAAAAATTTGATGTCCGGAAAAAATTGAATTCCAGATAATCAAAAATGTTCTGGAAAATTTGTAAATGTTCGGAAAAATTTGAACTGTACGGGAAAATTTGTGTCTCTGAAAAAATTTATAAATGTCCGGATGATTAAAAACGTTCGGAAAATTTAGTGTTTAGAAAATTGAAGGGTCTAGAAAATTTGAAAATCTAGAAATTGCAATCGTCCAGAAAATTTGAAAAAGTCCAGATAATAAAAATTCAAAAAAAAAAAGGTAAGTGTCTGAAAAATTGAAAAAAGTCAGGAATTTAAACATTTTCATAAAACAGAAAATGTTTAAGAATATAAAATGTCCAGAAAATAATATACAAATGATGCAATTGTAAGCTAGTTTTGTCTGAAGCAAGAATTTGAAAGAGTAAGAAGAGGAGACAGACAGGAAGGACAGACAGACAGACAGACAGACAGACAGACAGACAGATAGACATAAACAAACAAACAGATAGATAGACAGGAAGACCACCACCTGATGCAAACAAAATATTCTGTTTATGGAACACCGCAGAGGCCGCCCAAACACACACACACGTACACACACATACATACACACCCAAACACACACATAACCATACCCACACCTAGAAGCGTACACACACACACTTACCTCCATCCTACCTCCACCTAGTACATAAGGAGGAGGTGAAGGCTGTTCTGTGATATCCTTCTTTTCCTTAACCTTCTCTTGTCCTTCCTTCTCCTCTTCTATGCTTGCCACCTCCTCCTCTTCCTCCTCCTCCTCCTCCTCCTCCATCAACCCCCCCAGAGCCTCCACTGAGCCCGGCTGTGAGATCAGAGTCACCCTCACAGCCTGTTGAGCTTGAGGCAGGCACTCCCCTGAAGAGGCTAGGTAGGTCATCCCATGTACGACTTCAGAGGAGTGGATGGAGACCCGCTGTGGGGCGTCGCACGGGGCGGGGCGGGGCGGTGCGTCCCCTAGGGTGTGTGTGTCGTCGTGTGGGGTTGTGGTGGTGGTGGTGACGACTATGTGGGGGTTTTGTGGGGGTGTGGCAGGGCGGTGGTGGCCAGGGCTGCCCCGGGCGAATTCTATATGCCCCCCGACATGTACCTCCTGAACGCTGAACTCTATGGGGTCAGGCGGGGCATCCAGGGCAGTCCTTGGGGTGACCTGAGCCTCTGGGGGTCGGGAAGGGGTGCTGTGACATACCGGGGGGTCTATATGGGGTGGGGGTGGGGTGGTATGGCCTGCTGTGGGGGTCTGTAGGGGGTGGGGAGGGGGTGCTATGGTTTAATGGGGGTGTGGGGGGGGAGGGGGATGTGATAGGCTGTGTATCCATGAGGGGGGATGTGTTCCAGTCCTGGGGTGGAGGGTGTGAGGGGGGTGAGGGTGATGGGTGAGCTTCTTCTTCGTCGCTGGTTGACATACTCCCCTCACTCATCACCTCCTCTAACTCTGCGATCATTGCCTGCAGCTCCTCTACAGGCAGCTCCCCCACACCTTGCCCTGGGCGTGGGGGGGTGATAAGGGGTGCTGGGGGGGTGATAAGGGGTGCTGCGGGGGAGGTTAGAAGGGGTGCCAGGGATGTGTTCAGTACAGGGTGTGGCACTACCTCACTAACCACAACCTGGCACTCTTGGGTCACTCTCTCTAAGGTGACCTCCTCTGGCCCCGCCCCCCCGCGAGATGAGGTCAAGCTCTCCGACACAGATTCAAGGTCAGAGAAGGTCACCTCTAAGTCCCTACTGGCTTCAGATAACGGGGCCATGTCTGTATCTATTGAGGTCAAACTTTCAAGGTCATCTTCGAAGTCTTGTGGTATGGGCCTGCC
>JAPQNM010000201.1:42500-52500 GCA_029783475.1 Metacarcinus magister
ATTTGGGGAGGCGGTGGTACAGTGGTCTAGTGCTTGGGTATGCCAGCCTAGGGTCCCGGGTTCAAATCCTCGATATCCGGTGACCACTTTTCATTCTTTGATGTCACCGCCGTGGCCAAACACTACCCACATTGCTGCCATACTGTCCTCAGGCGGGACTTGCAATGTTATATGCATCTGAGGCTGTAGCAGCAATTAGCCTCGCACGTTCTCAACATATTCAAGAGAACGTAAACATCTGAGGCGTCACTATAACCAAATCTGATAACCTATGCTAAATAACAGGTGAGGGAAGTCTATCTGTGCCTCTATAAGCTTACTGGCGCTAACGGGTAATGATATAGAATTAGAGGAAGCACTGTACAACCCTTCTACTATTTACCGCTCGACTCCTTCCGCCTAACCATGTACACACCCAAAATACAGACCAACTGCCGTTCCGTATCAGTTCAAAACAGAGCATCAATATTTGTTGTCAATTTTTTTCCCTATATTTTTGTGATTTTTCTATTTCTAAAATTCTTTGTTTAATCTATTATTATTATTTTTATCATTTCCATTTTTTATTTTGTCTCATTTTCATTTTTCTTTTCTCTTTTCTTTCCCCTTCCCCTTCCCCTCCCTTCCCTTCCCCTTCCCCTTCCCTTCCCTTCCCCTTCCCCTACACACCTTCTCATTCCCCTTGCAACTCACCCTTCCCCTTCCCTTCCTCCACACTCCTTCCCCTACACCCTTCCATCCCTTCCCTTCCCTTCCTTCCCTTCCCTCCCCTTCCTTACCTTGATCAGTTGTTCCTTCTCCTTCTGAGGCAGAGTGTGAAGGGCTGACAGCTTCCCTTCAGTACTCTCCAGCCAGCCCTTCACCTCGCCTAAACCTACTATAAATCTCTCCATCTCAGCCTCCTTCTCGGCCTGTTCTCCCTGTAGTGATGGGAAGGGAAGGGGAGGGAAGGGAAGGGAAGGAGGAGGAAGGGAAGGGAAGGGAAGGGAAAGAAGAGGAGAGGGAAGAGATGGAGGAGGAAGGGAAGGAGAGGAGGAGGAGGAGGAGGAGAGAGAAGGGAAGGGAAGAGAAGGGAAGGGAAGGGAAGGGAAGGGAAGGGAAGGGAAGGGAAGAGAAGGGGAAGGGAAGGGAAAAGACAATTAGACAAAATTAATAATAAAAAAAGAATTTATACAACAAAAACGTATCTACACACACACACACACACACACACACCTCCCCCCCTACCCCCCCTACATACCTGCAAATTGGTCATCCTGTTTTTGAGCCTCGTGTTGACCCGTTCGAAGGTCAAGGTCAGGTCACGTACTCTCTCCTCTAAGGGGGGGAGTTGACCTGATTTGGAGAGAGAGGTCAGCCCGTCTTGAATGCTGGCTAGGAGTGGCTTACGGCGGGTCAGGTCCTCGAGGGCGTGCTGTGGGGGGGGGGAGGAGGAGGAGGAGGAGGAGGAGGAGGAGGAGGAGGAGGAGGAGAGAGAAAGAGGTTAATTTTCAACCCAAAATTCTACTTCAAAATATCACTTAAATTTCAATCTCTCAAAAATTCCACCCACTAAAAAATACCCCCAAAAAAATACCCCAAAAAAATACCCCAAAAAAATACCCCAAAAAAATACCCCAAAAAAATACCCCAAAAAAATACCCCAAAAAAATACCCCAAAAAAATACCCCAAAAAAATACCCCCAAAAAATTCTACCCACTTCAAAATACCCAAAAAAAAATTTTCACCCCAAAAAAAATTCAAAAAAATAAATAAATAAAAAAATATTACACCCAAAATCCCCTTCCCTCCACTTTTTCATCCCCTTTCCTCCACTTTGCCATCCCCTTCCCTCCACTTTCCCATCACCTTCTCTCCACTTCCCCATCTCCTTCCCTCCACTTTCTCATCCCCTTTCCTCCCCTTCCCTCCACTTTTTCATCCCCTTTCCTCCACTTTGCCATCCCCTTCCCTCCACTTTCCCATCCCCTTCTCTCCACTTCCCCATCTCCTTCCCTCCACTTTCTCATCCCCTTTCCTCCCCTTCCCTCCACTTTGTCCTCCCCTTCCCTCCACTTTGCCATCCCCTTCCCTCCACTTTCTCATCACGTTCCCTCCACTTCCCCATCTCCTTCCCTCCACTTTCTCATCCCCTTCCCTCCACTTTGTCCTCCCATTCCCTCCCCTTCCCTCCACTTTGTCCTCCACACACCTGAACAAAGTGTACATCCGCCTGCAGGTCCTTGGTTGGCACAGTAGCCTCGCGTTGGTCCAGCTCAGCCTCGGTGGATGACAGCCACTCATCCAGCGTGTGGATCTCCTTGGTGGACTTACGGGTGTGTCGGAGAGCTCTCTCTAGGGTGGACCGCTGCTCTGTCACCGCTCCACCCAACTGTGTGTGCGGATGAGGGTGGATGAGGGTGGATGCAGGGTGGATGAGGGTGATTTAGGGTGTGTTTGGGTGGGTTTAGTGGGTAAATAGTGTGTTTGGGTGGGTTTGGATGGGTTTGGGTGTGTTTGAGTGTGTTTTGGGTGGGTTTAGGTGTGTTTAAGTGTGTTTTGGGTGGGTGTGGGTGTGTTTGGGTGGGTGTGGGTGTGTTTTGAGTGTGTTTGAGTGTGTTTGGGTGGGTTTTGAGTGTGTTTGAGTGTGTTTTGAGTGTGTTTGAGTGTGTTTAGGTGTGTTTGAGTGTGTTTGAGTGTGTTTGGGTGTGTTTGGGTGGGTTTGAGTGTGTTTGGGTGTGTTTGAGTGTGTTTAAGTGTGTTTGGGTGTGTTTTGAGTGTGTTTGAGTGTGTTTTGGGTGTGTTTGGGTGTGTTTGAGTGTGATTGGGTGTGTTTGAGTGTGTTTGGGTGTGTTTTGAGTGTGTTTGGGTGTGTTTTAGGTGTGTTTGAGTGTGTTTTGGGTGTGTTTAGGTGTGTTTGGGTGGGTTTGGGTGTGTTTGAGTGTGTTTTGAGTGTGTTTGAGTGTGTTTTAGGTGTGTTTAGGTGTGTTTGAGTGTGTTTGGGTGGGTTTGGGTGTGTTTGGGTGGGTTTGAGTGTGTTTGGGTGTGTTTTGAGTGTGTTTAGGTGTGTTTAGGTGTGTTTGGGTGTGTTTAGGTGTGTTTGGGTGTGTTTGAGTGGGTGTGGGTGTGTTTGGGTGTGTTTGGGTGGGTGTGGGTGGGTGTTATCATTCATATTATATAGCCCACTCAAGATCTAAACCTTTTCTTGGTCTGGAACACATGCAGAAGTCACTATAAACACCTATATGTAATCTGTATTTAATGAGCTAGTACACAACTATTAATTTACCTGATGTTTATTGTAAGAACTCCCCTAAGATAATTACCACAGCCATCCACTTATTATTCCTCCTTGCGTGCCTCTTATCCAACTAATGATAAGGATTTTTTTAATATTTCAAACTTTCTTAACTTTCTCAATAGAGGCCACAAAAGGTCAATAGTAAATTTTTAAAGTAGAAAGGATTGATAACCTTCCTCACCTGGTTGTATAGAGCCTTGACCTGGTCCAGCCTTGAGGTCAGGTCAGCTGGGTCACTGCATTGATCTTCCTTCACCATCTTCCTCCCTGTTGCTATCACCTCCTCCACCTCCCCCTTGACCTCGCTTAGAGTCTGGTACAGCGCCTGGAGGAGGAGGAGGAGGAGGAGGAGGAGGAGGAGGAGGAGGAGGAGGAGAGAGAGGGGGAGAGAAAGATGCATTAGTTAAATATCAATACATACACATATATATATTTCCTCTCATATATCTTCTTCTTCTTCTTCCTCCTCCTCCTCCTCCCCCCCCCCACTCACCACACATTGGGTCAGCTGTTCCTGTATGGCTTGCGGGTCAGCTGATGTGACGCGCAGCTGTTCAACGCTGTGTTCTAGTTGTTGCAGCTGTGCCTGAGTGCTGTGTAGTCTCCCCTCGTACTGCTGTAAAGGCTGCTGATACGACCTCACCTTCCCCTCAACCTCATCATACTTGTGCTGGGGGGAGGTTAGGTTAGGTTAGAGTAGGTTAGGTTAGGTTAGGTTAGGTTTAGGTTAGGTTAGGTTAGGTTAGGATAGGGTTAGGTTAGGGTAGGGTAGGTTAGGTTAGGTTAGGGTAGGTTAGGTTTAGGTTAGGTTAGGTTAGGTAAGGTTAGGTTAGGTTAGGTTAGGTTAGGTTAGGTTAGGTTAGGTTAGGTTAGGTTAGGTTAGGTTAGGGTAGGGTAGGTTAGGTTAGGTTAGGTTAGGTTTAGGTTAGGTTAGGTTAGGTTAGGTTAGGTTAGGTTAGGTTAGGTTAGGATAGGGTAGGTTAGGTTAGGTTAGGTTAGGTTTTAGCTTATTTTCCCCTTACTCTTCCCTTCACTTCCCTCATTTTCCCTTCCTTCCCCTTATTTTCCCTTCATTCCCATCAATTTCCCTTATTTTCCTCTCAATTCCCCTTCAATTTCCCATCATTCTTCCCTTAATTTCCCGTCATTCTTTCCCTTATACCCCATCACTTTCTCCTTATTTCCCCTACCTTTCCTTTCACTTCCTCTTCCTTCCCTTAACTTTCCATACATTACCATCCCTCCCATCTCCCTCCCCCTCCCTTCCCATCCCATCCCTTCCCCTTCCCCTTCCTTCCCCTCACCTGTAGATGCGTGACCTGGTCCTCTAGTCTTGCCGCGGCCTCTCCTTTCCCCTCACTCCTATACACCTGTACTTGGGTCTGCATCTTGCTCAACACACTCTTCTGGGAGGACAACTCACTCTCAACCTGCGAGTGAGTGTGTGAGTGTGTGTGTGTGTGTGTGTGTGTGTGTGTGTGTGTGTGTGTGTGTGTGTGTGTGGAGGGGAAAGTGTAAGTGTGTATGTACATTATATATCTATACATACATACATACATACATATATATATACATCTTAGAAATTAATAGATCTTTCTTTCTCTCTCTCTCTCTCTCTCTCTCTCTCTCTCTCTCTCACATTTTTCCCCTCACTGTCTCCAAACACACACACACACACCTTTACACACACACACCTTTACACACACACACACACACCCTTCCACAACACACTTTTTTCCTCACCTCCCCTTCCTTCCCCTCACCCTCCCTTTCTTCCCCTCACCTCCCTTCCTTCCCCTCACTCCCCTTCCTTCCCCTTCCTCCTCCTCCTCCCTCACCTTGACCACCTCCACGCCCATCACCTCCCCCTTCAAGGCCTGGGTGAGTGCGGCGTCAGAGTGTGTGAGTCTGTCCAACACACTTACATACTCTCTCTCCCACGCCTGGGCTTCCTGGATCCTGCCTTCAAGACCACTCCTCCTCTCGCTGGCCTGGGGGGAACAATGGGGCGGTTAGGACGGGAAATAAGGGGAGGTTAGGAGGGGGGATAATGTGGGGTTAGGAGGGGAAATTAAGTGGTGTTTTGAGGGGAAATAAGTGGTGTTTTGAGGGGAAATAAGTGGGGTTTTGAGGGGAAATAAGTGGTGTTTTGAGGGGAAATAATGGGGAATATTATGGGGGAATTAAGTGGTGTTTTGAGGGGAAATAATGGGGAATATTAAGAGGGAATTAAGTGGGGTTGTAAAGGGGATATAAAGTGGGAAATAAAGTTGGGTTATGAGGGGAAATAAAGTGGGTTAAGAGGGGAAATTAATGGAAATAAAGTGGGTTAAGAGGGGAAATTAATGGAAATAAAGTGGGTTAAGAGGGGAAATTAATGGAAATAAAGTGGAAGAGGGAAAATAGTGGGTTTGAGGGGAAAATTTGGGGTTGAGGGGAAATTAAAGGAAATAAAATGGGGTAATGAGGGGAAATAAAGGGGAATAAATTGGGGGTTTAAGGGGAAATAAAGTGGGATTATGAAGGGAAATAAAGTGAGGTTATGAGGGGAAATAAAGGGAAATGAAGGGAAATTTGAGAGGGAATAAAAAAAGTGGAAATTATATATTTATAAAAACAGAAAAATATATAATAGAAATATTTTGACCAACAAATAAAAAACAAGAACAATAACAATAATAAAGCAAGAGAGAGAGAGAGAGAGAGAGAGAGAGAGAGAGAGAGAGAGAGAGAGAGAGAGAGAGAGAGAGAGAGAAGCACAATACTTAGACAAACAGCGTACCCTAAAAGCACGGTTCCTTTAGGTGACACAAACTTTTTACAAACTTACAATTTTTTCACTAAAAGTCTCGGTCAACTTTAGGCAGCATGGAGAGAGAGAGAGAGAGAGAGAGAGAGAGAGAGAGAGAGAGAGAGAGAGAGAGAGAGAGAGAGAGAGAGAGAGAGAGAGAGAGAGAGAGAGAGAGAGAGAGAGAGTTATTATTTCATTCAGTGGATAATATAAAAAAAACATTAATACAAGCAAATAAAAAAAAAATATTCCTAAGTTTTTGATAAATTTCCATAAATATTTACAAAACAGAAAAATGGTTTAAACAAATATTATTGCAAATTAAAATATGTATAACTTTCATTGAAGTCATTTTTCACGTATCTGTGACGAGAATGGATTTTTGATTTTGTGGCCCGAAAATTTTCACGAGAATTGAGACCGAACAATGTTTTTTTCATTTTACTACGAAACTATTAGACTTACTAGACTAATGTATAGAATCAAAGTTATATAGTTTGATATTGTCTATTTAATGATGGTATTAGTTTTATAATAACTCCCATATCTATGAAGAAAATTAAAAGTTTGTTTGAATGAAATTGATGTATAATATTTTCCACTCCTACATCTATACTTACATTCCAATTCTTTTTCACGATAGCTTAAAATAACAAGCGTCTTCTCCTCTTTCTTTTATACTCTATACTTTTTTTCCGTCAACCTTATAGTTTTCGAGTTATTTCAAAAAACATGATTTCTGCCAAAAATTCTAAGGGTGTCACCTTGAAAATTTGGTTAAAATTTTCCACACCTGAGAATGTGATGAAAATTGTTACAAATATATTCTCGGTGATGACGAACACGAATCTGGACTCAGTTTTATCATTACTATAATAACAAACAATAATAATAATAATAATAATAATAATAATAATGAAAATACTAAACATTATCTAACTATCTATTTATTTGTTTAATCATATATCTCTCCAACACACACACACACACACACACACACACACACACACACACACACACACCATCTCCTCACCTGTGTATTGAGTGCGTTGAACCGGGAAGTGAGTGCAGTGGTGTTGACCCGAACTTCTTCCGACAACACCACACCACCACCACCACCACCACCACCACCATCACCACCATCATCATCATCATCATTAGCTAACATTACTGCTAACTCTCTCACTTTCTCTAATCTCTCTTCGTCATGGCTGTGTAGAAACCAATCCAGGTCCTGTAGAGAGAGAGAGAGATATTAGAGATAGTGATATTAGAGATAGTGATATTAGAGATAGAGAGAGAGATTAGAGAGAGAGAGAGAGTGTGTGTTAGATATATAGATAGAGATAGAGAGAGGATTAGAGATAGTGTGAGAGTTAGAGATAGAGAGTGAGTGCTAAGGAGATAGAGCGAGAGAACTAGTTTGTGTTAGAGATAGAGAGAGAGGGTTAGAGATAGAAAAAGAAAATTAGAGATAGAGAAAGAGGGTTAGAGATAGAGCGAGCGGATAGAGTTAGAGATAGAATTAGAGATAGAGAAAGAGGGTTAAAGATAGAAAAAGAAAGTTAGAGATAGAATTAGAGATTGAGAAAGACGGTTAGAGATAGAGCGAGAGGTTAGAGATAGAATTAAAGATAGAGAAAGGATTAGAGATAGAGTGAGACAGTTAGAGATAGAATTAAAGATAGAGAAATAGGTTTAGAGATAGAAAAAGAAAGTTAGAGCTAGAATTAGAGATAGAGCGAGCGAGAAAGTTAGAGACAGAATTAGAGATAGAGAAAGACGGTTAGAGATAGAGCGAGCGAGAAAGTTAGAGACAGAATTAGAGATAGAGAAAGACGGTTAAAGATAGAGCGAGAGGATAGAGTTAGAGATAGAATTAGAGATAGAGAAAGACGGTTAAAGATAGAGCGAGCGGATAGAATTAGAGCGAGAGATTAGAGATAGAGATAGCTCACTTACATCCAAGGCTTCGGATATTTCTTCAGCATCTGCGGCATTTTTTGACGAGAGTTCCAGTTTTTCTTGGAGTTGGTTAAGCCATTGTTCCTCCTCCTTACACAGCTCTGGGGGGGCGAGAGGGAGGGAGGGTGTGTTAGGGGGGGGTTGAGGGTGGTTGAGGGTATGTGTGTGCGTGTGGGGTGGGGGTGTGTGTGCGTTTGTTTATGGTATACACAAATATTTCATCAGTTAGCAATTCAATATTTTTCTCCTCCTCTCCTTAACCTCCTCTTCCTCCTCCTCCTCCTTCTCTACCACCACCTCCTCCTCCTCCTCCTCTCCTTAACCACCTCCTCCTCCACCTCCTCCTCCTCCACCACCACCACTACCTTCTTCCTCCTCCTCTTTCCTCCTCCTCCTCCTCCTCCTCGAACACTTACTCGTAAATTCTTCAAACTGGCTTAATTTCACCCTTTTTGACACTTCCTTGAGTTGCACCTCGACCCTGGCCCTCATGTCCTGCCAGCGGGTGTTGAGCCGGGTGAAGCGGGTGGCCAGGTCCTCGTGGGTGGGTGAGGAGTCCCCCCGGAGGATTTCATCACCTGCGGGGGATTCGTGAGGGATTTGGGTGACTGAGGGGAGAGAGAGAGAGAGGAAGAGGGAGTGGAAGGATGGAAGGATGGTAGGAGGGAGGGTAGGAAGGATGGTAGGAGGGAAGGAGGGAGGAGAGGAGAGAGAGAGGAAAAGAGAATGGGTTTGTAAGGAAGGATGAAAGGATGAAAGGAAGGAAGGAAGGAACGGAGGGAGGGTAGGGAGGGTAGGGAGGGTAGGGAGGGTAGGGAGGGAAGGAGGGGAGGGAAGGAGGGAGGGAGGTAGGGGAGAGAGGAAGGGGAGAGAAAGAGAGGAATGAAATACAGTAATAAATAGATAAATAGATAGATAGATAGATATAGAAAGATAGCAAATATATATAAACAAATAAATAAATAAATAAATAAATAAATGAAAATAAGATAATATAAATAAAAAAAAAATTGATATATAAGAAAAAAAACAGAAAAAGCGACATTATACGAAAACAAACGAGAAAAAATAAATAAATAAAAACAATAAATAAATAAATAAATAAAAACAATAAATAAATAAATAAATAAAAACAAATAAATAAATAAATAAATAAATAAAACACACACACCTATGTTATTCAGAGCCAAAAGGTCACATTCCCTTGCTTTGACCTCCTCCTTAAGCCCTTGTAGCACGGTGATAGTAGTAGTGGTTGTGGTGGTGGTGGTGGTTGTGGTGGTAGCCCCGCCCTCCTCCCCCTCCACTGTGGTAGGGGATTGTGGTAGCGGTGGTGGGATGCGTTGTTCAAGGTCATTCAGCCATGTAGAGATGTCCTGTATGTCCTTTAGAACCTGTAGGGATTAGGGATTAGGGATTCATTAAGGATTAGGGATTATATATTGATTAATCCTACTTTATTTTCTATTTTTTATTCTTACTCTCTTATATTCTTTAGTGTAATCCCTAAACTAGTCTACTAATCCCTACCACTCCCCCTCCAATCCCTACCACTCCCCCTCCAATCCCTACCACTCCCCCTCCAATCCCTACCACACCCCCTCCAATCCCTACCACTCCCCTCCAATCCCTACCACTCCCCCTCCAATCCCTACCACCACCCACCCTCCCCTCCAATCCCTACCACTCCCCTCCAATCCCTACCACAGCCCCTCCAATCCCTACCACTCCCCCTCCAATCCCTACCACACTCCCTCCAATCCCTACCACACCCCCTCCAATCCCTAATTCAAACCACATCCTTCTCCAATACCCAACACATCCTATACCCCAAAAAAATCCCCTAATTCTTCATCCCCGTAAAATCACTATGACCTGTGCCGCACCCTCACTCAGCTCACGAGTCCCATGCCTTTATATGGAGGGGTTAGCGGGTCATCTCGCGCTTGACCCGAGAGTATGG
>JAPQNM010000201.1:65000-75000 GCA_029783475.1 Metacarcinus magister
CCCCAAACACACTCAAAACACCCCCAAACACTCAAAACACATTCAAACACACTTATACACCCCAAAACACACTCAAAACACCCCCAAACACACTCAAAACACATTCAAACACACTTATACACCCCAAAACACACTCCAACACACACCAGTCCCCCAAACACACTCCAACACACTCACCTTGACTGTCTATCCATGGCACGCACTCTCAGTTCCTCCCAGCGTGTGTTGAGGAGTTTCATTTGCACTCTCACCTCCTCCTCCTCCTCATCCTCCATCACCCCCTCCCTCAGTAGCCTTGACCCTTCCCCCAACACATCCCCGATACCCCCCTGCTTGGAGGTCAGGTCAAGCATCAACTCCTGGGGGAAAGAACGAAGGGGAATTAATGATAAGGAAAATCAACTCCAAGGGAAAGAACGAAGGGAATTAACGAGGGAGAATTAACGATATTAGGAATTAATGAACGGTGGATATATACAATAAATAAAATAAATAAATAAATAACCGTCACCTCTAGGTCATGAAATTGGTCCTTGACAGCATCAGTCGAGTCAGCGATGGGCGGCATGGCAGCCAGTCTGTCCTCAGCACCCAGCAGCCAGGTCAACACCTCCTCTAGGGTGCGCTGGTACCCCCCAAGACCTATACTCACTGCCGAGAGAGGCCGACCCTTGCTGCCGCTAACCTCTGGGGACAAACTGAACCCCTGCGGAATGGAAGATTAGGTTAGGGAATGCTAGGGTTAGGTTAGGTTAGGTGAGGTGAGGTGAGGTTAGGTTAGGTTAGGTTAGGTTAGGTTAGGGAAGGGTAGGTTAGGTTAGGTTAGGTTAGGTTAGGGAAGAGGAAGGAAATGGGAGGTGAGGTTAGGTTAGGTTAGGTTAGGTTAGGTTAGGTTAGGAATAGTTTTAGGAAATAGTAAATGAAATAATAGTAAATAAAATAGTAGTGCTTAGTAGAATATAGTTGTAAATAATAGAATGAAATAGTAAAAAAAAATAAGAGATTGATATTAAAACCATCCATACACACACACACACAAACAGTCTTCTCCCTTACTCTACCTCACACTCTTCCCACCCCTCTCTCCCTTTTCTCTCACACACACACACACACACACACACATTCCCTCCCCCTCTCACAAACACATACACACACACACACCTTCCCCTCATTCCCCTACACCAGAGTCGGCAACCTTCGGCCCATCACCTTGCTTCATATTTACATAACAATCTAGCACACAACAGCCTAGCAAACTAAATGAGTCAGTCGCCGCCTCTTGCCCTAATCACAAACATGAATACTTTAGACCAGACCAGTGCCTCATTTCCTTCAAGACTGTGGCTGTCCTTAGAGTATAATGTGTGCTGCCACTGAGAGACAGCACCAAGCATTGATGTCTGGTGCTGATAGGAAGGAGGTCATTGTCAAACTGTGAGGCAACCTGCACTCTCCCGTAAGCAGACTACTGAGGCTGACACACACTACTGACTGCACTGTTTGTCATGGCATTGAGGAGGTGTCAGACAGTGTGTACGACTGGCTAAGATCTGTAGCTCAAATACCGCTGCCAGATAAGTGACCGCCACCTCAATGGAGCCAAACATTGCATCACTTTTCCACGCCAAACACCACCAAACGTAACATGTCTACTGATAAAACTTTTCACCACTCAATGATTTACAAGTTTGTCAATAAATGTTTTGTAATCTAGTCACTGGTTTGCTTGTATTTCTATAACCTTTAAGTACACTGTTCTTTGAGTTCTGTTTGGCTACTCCTAGAACCTTACTCTGGGCCTCACACACACACACACACACACACACACACACACACAACCCCAAAACACACACACAACCCCCAAAACGCACACAAACCTCATCCTGTCCCTCTTCCCTTCACACCCTCTCTATCCTCCTCTTACCCTACCTCACCCCCTCCCCCTCTCCCATACCTCCAAGGGTAGTGCCACAGCCCCCTCCAAGCCCACGCCCACGCCCACGCCCACGTCCAGGGTGTCCACAGTAAAGGAGTCATGGGGCAAGGCTTGGAACAGACACATCACGTACATCATTATCGACTTCTTATCCGGAACCTGAGAATTGATGTCTGCGGAGGAGAAAATAAATAAATAAAATAAAATAAATAAATAAATAAATAATAAAATACAGCAATACAATAATCACTACAGAATCCACTAACCTTCCGGGTCTAGCAAGCGTTCAATCCCCAGGTGTTCGTTAGCCACACGAAACGCATTCTCCAAGCGCGCGAAGGGGTGTTTGCGCGCCACAACCGTCCACTCAAACAGGTGCGGCCGGTGTTTGTGGAGGAGTGCGTTGAAGGCGAGACCATCTGACCAACAGGTGGTGAAATTCCTGACGTCAACACCGTGGTACCCCTGCGGTGTGTGTGTGTGTGTGTGTGTGTGTGTTAGGTGAGGTGAGGTGAGGTGAGGTAAGGTAAGGTAAGGTAAGGTTAGGTTAGGTTAGGTTAGGTTAGGTTAGGTTAGATAAGGTTAGGTTAGGTTAGGTTAGGTGAGGTTAGGTTAGGTGAGGTGAGGTGAGGTAAGGTAAGGTTAGGTTAGGTTAGGTTAGGTAAGGTAAGGTAAGGTAGGTAAGGTTAGGTTAGGTTAGGTTAGGTTAGGTTAGGTTAGGTTAGGTTAGGTTAGTGTGTGTGTGTGTGTGTGTGTGTGTTAGTAGAGAGAGGAAATATGATTAAAAATTAAGATATATATAAATAAATCATCTTTTCTTATTAATTCTTATTCTCTTCTTCTTCTTCTCTTTATTTATATTCTCTATCATTCCTTAATCTAATCTATATATTCTCAAAAACTATCTTATTCTATTCTATTCTTAAATACAATAAAATAAACTGATAATGTATTTATATATATTATTTTTTTCTGTTGGTGAGCAGCTTAGAAAAAAAAATGTTTATATATATACATACATAAAAAATTGCATGAATGTATAATAATTCATCACACACACACACACACACACACAATTCCACACACACCCACACACACAATTCCTACACACACCTATCCAAACAAACACATCCACACACACACACACACGTATCCAAACACACGCACATCCACACACACCTATCCAAACACACACACATCTATCCATACACACACACACACATCTATCCATACACACACACATACAATTCCAAACACACACACACACACACACCTATCCAAACACACACACATCTATCCATACACACACACATACAATTCCAAACACACACACACACACACACACACCTATCCAAACACACACACATCTATCCATACACACACACATACAATTCCAAACCCACACACACACACACACCTATCCAAACACACACACATCTATCCATACACACACACATACAATTCCAAACACACACACCACACACACACACTCACCTTAGTGGTTTGTCTGCACCAAGCAAGGAGTGTTTTCTCTAAGTTGGTCTGTTGCAAGTCTGACATCACACCTTTGAGGACACCTTGCACCTGTACGAACACACGAACGCACACACACCTCGTTAGCACACCTGAGTAATTAACACACACACACACACACACACACACAGCAAGAAAACAGATAAGGCAAGAATGAAAATTACAAAAATGTTTATCTATATATAGAAAAAACAACACAAATTGACACATTCTGAAACTGAAACAATACAATACTTTTTTTTCTATACATTTTCCATTCATATAGTTCAACAAATCACACACACACACACTCGCACACACAGATCCAAAAACACACTCAAACACACCCAAACACCCAAACACACTTCAATTTCACTCACACACACTTACAACCCCCAGCACACTCAAATTTCACCCCAAACACACTTACAGCCCAAAAAATACCCCCAAACACACTCAAACACCCCCAAACACACTCAAACACACCCAAACACACCCCCAAACACACTCAAACACCCCCAAACACACTCAAACACACTCAAACACACCCAAACACACTCAAACACCCCCAAACACACCCCAAACACACCCCAAAACACACTCAAACACCCCCAAACACACTCAAACACCCCCAAAACACACCCAAACACCCCCAAAACACACTCAAACACACCCAAACACACCCAAACACCCCAAAACACACTAAAATCACACCCAAACACACTCTCCCCCCCCAACCACACACACTCTCCCCCACTAACACCCCCAAACACACCTGCCAGTGCAAGATGACAGCCCACACCAATCCCAGGGTGAGTTTAGCCGAGCCGTCCACAATGTGCTCGTTTGATATGTTTACGAGCTTCACTTTGTTGTCCTCCAGCACTGCCAAGGCTCGACTCACATTGTTGAGGTGGTGGACACGCATCCGACCCTTCTCCCTCTTCTGTGGGGTGAGGTAAAGGGCGTGAGGTGAGGTGAGGTGAGGTGAGGTGAGGTAAGGTGAGGTGAGGTGAGGTAAGGTGAGGTGAGGTGAGGTGAGGTGAGGTAAGGTAAGGTAAGGTAAGGTAAGGTAAGGTGAGGTAAGGTGAGGTGAGGTGAGGTGAGGTGAGGTGAGGTAAGGTAAGGTAGAGGTAAGGTAAGGTTAGGTTAGGTTAGGTTAGGTTAGGTTAGGTTAGGAAGGAGGAAAATCTCTCTCTCTCTCTCTTCTGTTAATTGAGGTGAGGTGAAGTGTAGGAAGGAAGGAAGGAAGGAAGGAAGGAAGGAAGGAAGGAAGGAAGGAAGGAAGGAAGGAAGGAAGGAAGGAAAATGATATAAAGAAAAGCAAGGAGAGTGATGAGGAAGAAAAGGAAAGAGCGAGAACGAGAACGAGAACGAGAACGAGAGCGAGAGAGAGAGAGAGAGAGAGAGAGAGAGAGAGAGGGAGAGGTAGTAAGCTGTGACTGTCTGCTTTCCCTCACTCTCCAAAACCACAAATCTCACCAATACTCTCTCTCTCACACCCAAGCTTGCATCTTACTCCCTCCCTCCCTCCCTCCTTCCCTCCCCTGCATACATAACATGAAGGAAGGAAGGAAGGAAGGAAGGAGGGAAGGAGGAAGGAGTAGGAAGTAGGAGAAGGGCAGAGGGAGAGGAGAGAAGGAAGGAAGGAAGGAAGGATGGATGGATGGATGGATGGATGGATGGAAGGAAGGAAGGAAGGAAGGAAGGAAGGAAGGAAGGGAGGGCAGGAGGGAAGGAAGTATGGAAGGAAGGGAGAAGGAAGGAAGGAAGGATGGATGGATGGATGGATGGATGGATGGATGGATGGATGGATGGATGGATGGATGGATGGAAGGAAGGAAGGGAAGAAAGGCATTTACCTAACCTAACCTAACCTAACCTAACTTTACCTTACCAAACCTGTGTTAATAATTACATCAATAATTCTTCACAACGACTGCAAATGTAAATCAACAATATATAACAAATTTAATAATGAAATAAAGATAAAGAAAGTTATTTACACTTATTAACCTAGAATCAGTAATATTTAAGTGATAGAAAGAAATTATCAATACATTTAGTGGTTCCTTGCAGGTCAGTCCAAAATTTACAAACAGAATAGGTAATAATTTTTTTTATTGGCTTCTGACCTGACCTAACTTGACCTGACCTTACTTGATCTAAACTAACTTGACCTTATGTAACCTAATTTAACCTTATTTAACCTAACTTGACCTAATGTAACCTAATTTAACCTTATTTAACCTAACTTGACCTCAATAAACCCTTATGTAACCCAACTTGACCTCAATAAACCCTTATGTAACCCAACTTGACCTCAATAAACCCTTATGTAACCTAACTTGACCTTATGTATCCTAACTTGACCTGAATAAACCCTTATGTAACCTAACTTGACCTGATAACACCAAACTTTATCTAACCTGACCTGCCTTTATAAAACTTAACATTTTCTATCCTAACCTAATCAAACCTGACTTTATCTAAGCAAACATTACCTTATCTAACCTTTCCTAACCTAGCCTAACCCAACACAACACAACCTAACCTTCCCAAGTCTAACCTAATCTTCCCAAACTAAACCTTCCCTACACTCACCTAACCTTTCCTTCCTTTCTCTTCCTTCCCTAACCTAGCCTAACCTTCCCTTACCTTTTTTCCCCTTCCCTTCCCTCACCTAACCTTCCCTTTCCTAACCTAACCTAACCTAACCTAACCTAACCTAACCAAACCTAACCAAACCTAACCTAACCTAACCTAACCAAACCTAACCTTCCCTTCCCTTCCCTTCCCTTCCTTAACCTAACCTTCCCTTCCCTTCCTTAACCTAACCTAACCTAACCTAACCTAACCTAACCTAACCTAACACTAACACACCTAACACTAACACACCTAACCTAACACACCTAACCTAACCTAACCTAACTTACATAAGAGGACCCGGTGAGTACTTCCAGCAGTGCCAGGAGTCTCGTGCCGTCCCTGAGGTCATAGAAGAGGTCAGTGACGGGGGGGTGTTGACCCTTCGCCAGCTGACTGTTGATCCATTTGGCAAAGGTCTTCTTCTGCACATCCTCACGCTCGTCTGAAGGTAGGAGAGAGTGAGTGGGCTGAGTGGGGATTGAGTGGGTGTGTGGGTGTGGGATTTGACTGGGGTGTGTGTGGGGTGTGTATGGGGTGTGTGTGGGGGTGTGTGTGTGTGTGTGAGGTGTGTGGGTGTGTGTGGGTGTGTGTGTGGGTGTGTGTGTGGGTGTGTGTGGGGTGTGTGTGGGGAGTGGGGTGATGTGGGTGTGTGTGGGTGTGTGTGGGATTTGAGTGGGGTGTGTGTGAGGTGTGTGTGGGGTGTGTGTGAGGTGTGTGAGGTGTGTGGGTGTGTGTGGGTGTGTGTGGTTGTGTGTGTGTGTGTGGGTGTGGGGTACATACATTGTTATTATATTATATTATCATCACAATTTTTTCCTAACCTAACCTAACCTAACCGTGTTCGGCACAAACTTTATTCAACGGAGAGATAGACTTACGGGAAAAAAGTTTATATTCTTATTTGATGGAAACTTGATTGAACGGAAAGAATTGAGAGGAAAGAAAGATTTACGGGGAAAAATATTTGATTCTTGGTATAGTTTAAACCATTTTTATTGAACGGAAACTCAATTGAACGGAAAAAATTTAAGAGGAAAGATATATTTACAGGAAAAATTTTAATGTGGTCGGTATAGAGGAAAGAATTCTCATTTAGCGGATAAATAAAGAAAAAGTTCACTAAATTGAGCGACATTTTAAGTGGTTCGCTAAAATCCACCGTAAAAAAAAGTTAGGTTAGGTTAAATTAGGTTGGGTTAGATTAGATATTAAGTTAGGTTAAGTTAGGTTAAGTTAAATTAAGTTAAGTTAGGTTAGATATTAAGTTAGGTTAAGTTAGGTTAAGTTAAATTAAGTTAAGTTAGGTTAGATATTAAGTTAGGTTAAGTTAAATTAAGTTAAGTTAAGTTAGGTTAGATATTAAGTTAGGTTAAGTTAAATTAAGTTGTTAGGTTAGATATTAAGTTAGGTTTAAAAATAATAATAATAATTGTGATGATAATAATGTATATAATAATTAAATATATGATGTTACTTATGACAACAAAATATATAGAAGAAAATTTATATAATGGGAATAATCTATAATTGTACCCAAATGTTTTTCTAAAGGAGAGAGAGAGAGAGAGAGAGAGAGAGAGAGAGAGAGAGAGAGAGAGAGAGAGAGAGAGAGAGAGAGAGAGAGAGAGATTCAAAATAAATCAAATTAAAAAATATAAATGTAGCGTAATATATCTTTTTTCATAGACGTGTTAATTAATATAGATGCAATAAAACCATATGAAAAAGAAAAAAATGCATTACTAAACTAGTTATAACGAGTCAAAAAAATATATAAAAAAAAGTTTACGAAAAATAAAAGTTTACGAAAAATAAAAGTTTACGAAAAATAAAAGTTTACGAAAAATAAAAGTTTACGAAAAAAAAGTTTACGAAAAAAAAGTTTACGTATATACCACAGAAAAAAAAATAATAAAATACGACGAACAAAACGAGAAAAAAATAAATAAATATATACCATCAATAACACAACACAAACAATTAATATTCAAACCCACTACCCATTACCACCCATTAACAACCTTACATCCCACCTATCAACAATCACAAGTCAACAACAGAAGGAAAATATTAACCAGGACTGACCGTCGTTCCTACATTTCATTCAACTCTCCTTAAACAACATCAATTTCCTCACCACCTACTACACCTCATGCTTATTAATTATACCACATATGTAGTCTATGTTTAGGTCTGTCTAACATCAATATCAAAGAGCAATAAGACCGCTCAGATAACCGCTCAGATAACTAAACTCAAGAGGATCTGAAGATGTCTCCTCAATCTCTCTCTCTCTTAGACATGCTTTATCATTATTCCCTGTTATTCCCTTACGCTGTGGTTATGGGTGGTGGTATTGTGGTGTGTGGTGGGTGGTGCGTGTGTGCGTGTGGTGGTGAAGTGTGGTAGAGGTGAGGTGAGTGTGTGGATAGCTATGTTCACTTCATTGAGGAAAAGTGGAAATTGGCAACTACTCCCGCGGTCCCCACACCTGCCTGTCAAGATGCCACACTGTATTATACCCTCTACCCTGCCATACCCTGCTGCCACACCCACGCCCCTGCCACATATATACCCCTACCACACTACTACACGCCAGTATACCACACATCGTTAAAATACCACAAGGAAATGAGGAAATTAGATATATAGTTCGACATTCATATTTCCCTCTCCTTAACTTGACTTGGTTCGTGGCAACTCCGGGCTTTTGACACTCCTCTTTTTCCCTCATATTTCCCCTCCTGAGCGGCGCCCTTCAACGTGCCTCACCACACTTACCCTTCATGAGGACCTCCATCGCTGTGTGGGTGGTGGAGGCGTGGGGAGGGCGTGTGGAGGGCGTGGATGAGGTATGTATGGAAGCAGACCGGACCGCCCATCCACCTTGCCTCGCTGCTTCTCTCCGTGTGTGTGTGTGTGTGTGTGTGTTTGAGTGTGTGTGTATGTACGTGTGTATGTGCGTGTGTGTGTGTGTAGTGGTGGTGTCCCTTAGAAGGTCACCCCAACCCCCCACAACCCCCCCGCCATACCACCTCCTCCTTCTTCCCCTCCTTCACCCACTTACTACGTATCCACCCACCCCCAACCCACCTAACCTAACCCACCCCACCCACCATAACCCACAGTACACTACGACCCCCTCCCCCCTCTCCAGTAGTAGTAGTAGTAGTAGTAGTAGTAGTAGTAGTAGTAGTAGTAGTAGTAGTAGAGATAGTCAATTATGAAAGCGTAATAAATGTTCTATCTTGTTCCTCTTCATATGACGCATCGCTATATGGAGGCTGGAGAGATGAAAAGAAATAAAAAGTTCTATTGTTTTCCCTATTTTCTCAGTAACTGTTCGTCGTATGGAGATTCTGAAACCATCATTGAAAAGCTGATGAAATTTTGCATTAATTCAAATATATAACTGAAAATGTTCAGGGGAGATTTTATGAAATATGAAGCTATTTTGTTCCTCTTCTGTTTCCGTAAAGTGACTGCATGGTCTGAGAAGATTGAGAGAAAAAAAAAAGTTGTATTATTTTCTCATTTATCTCAGTAACTATTTATTTCATGGAGATTCTGAAACCACCATTGGAAAGCTGATGAAATTTTGCTTATAGTGGTATGTATTATTTAAAATGTTGACGAGTGACTTTTTGAGATATGAGGTTGTGAATATGTTGAAAGTTTTTTGGTACGGCGGTTCTACTCCTATCAATCTCTCTCTCTCTCTCTCTCTCTCTCTCTCTCTCTCTCTCTCTCTCTCTCTCTCTCTCTCTCTCTCTCTCTCTCTCTCTCTCATGTACTGTTTATACGGCTAAGAGAGAGGATAAGAGGACGGATAAGAGGAGGAAAAGTTATATAATTCAATTTATTTTTTTGAATATTTATTGGAAAAGTTCCCCGGATGAGCAT
>JAPQNM010000203.1:7500-15000 GCA_029783475.1 Metacarcinus magister
GATGGTAGTGGCAGTAGTAGTAATAATAATAATAGTAGTAGTAGTAATAATAATAATAATAATAGTAATAGTAGTAGTAATAATAATAGTAATAGTAGTAGTAATAGTAGTAGCAGTAGAAGTAGTAATTAAGAGGAAAACCAGTGAAGAAATCAATGCAAGTTACAAGGTGATGGTGCCCTTCAGAAGAAGGTGGAGACAAGGGATCTACCAAGTCAATGGCAACTCTGGAGAAGGGTTCAGTTACGACAGGTAACGGTTGAAGAGGTACTGGACTTACCCTTCCCTTAGCTGACATACGTTGACACTTGTCGCAGGAACAGCAGTAATCCCGGATGTCTGCACACATCCCTGGCCAATAAAAGTCTTGCAAGACCTTCATCTGGGTCTTCCGGTGGGAGAAATGTCCAGCCAAAGGACCTTCGTGAGCAACACGTAGGATGACAGGACGGCAATCGCTGGGAACAACCAAGGATAAACCATTTACCTTTTGAAGGTGATCCGATGAGAGACATTTTCGGTACAGGAGGCCTTCCTCATGTATGAACTGGTATGTGGCACCATCCCGTGCTTTCTCAACTTCTTGAGTGGTAGCCTTTGATTGTAAACTCGTCAAGGAAGGACAGGATTCCTGAAGTTGACGAAACTCATCAGGGGTTACAGTCAAAGGATGGAGCTTAGGCAGAACTAGAGGGTGGACCCGTTTAGATCGACCGGCTCTGGTCTCCACAGCACACACTTGAGTAGTGGAGGACTCAACTGGTGGTAGATGCTGACATCCAGAAGGGCGGTTGTCCTTTTCTTGAGAGGAGAGGGAAGTTCCGGGCGAAGGCGAGTCATCAGGAGGCAACAGAGGATCTTGTAGGGAAGAAACGTCAGTGGTGGCTAGGTCATGGCAACGCCACCTAGAGACAAGGCCTGCGCGGTTGTCTGCAAAAATATTGTGACGTCATGATGGTCAGTCATATGGTAGTTGCCGCCGTGAGAGGAAAGCCAATCGAGGTCACGACCCTTTTGTTCAAGAACTTTTACAGAATCTCCAATTTCCGCAGCTCTGTGCTTCAAAATAACATGCCCAGCAGGTGTTGTGTGCCTCGTTGCAATGGAAATTACCCTACTGGTCCTAAAGTGGCTATATTTTCTTTCCCAAAGGAAGAAATATTGGCCCGCGCCTGGACTCTAGCTATTAAGAGGAATGATTTTAAACCTAATCAGAACAGCAGGGTAAGTACTTCTATATTATAGCATCACTTTTATAATTGGTGATATTCCAGTGCATTTCAAGATTATTATAACGTAAGGTAGTGTACATATTGTTTATATTGAGAGATAGGTAAAATTTTACATCTACACCAAAATGGCGTTTGTTTACATCTTCGTCTCGGGACTAAACCTCGTCCAACTCCCTACTTTTGGTCATAGAAAACATTTGATAGCTTCTATATTAATGTAACCTAACAAAATCAGAGTTGTATAGGCAGCCCACCTGAATCTAGTCAGCATTTGATGATGCTCGTACGATGCCTGTCTGAGATTTTTCCATTAAAATTTTAATGTGGGTACGATGAACAGATTTATGGAGACATCAAATGAGTGACGCTGAATCATCCTTTTCTGCCTGACCATACTAATGAACAATAGATAAATTAATAAATTATTAATTACAACACTTATGAACCCTTATTCAGACACAAATTAAACGCATTAACTAGTCTTCATGAATAAATTCGCAGGCAAAAGTCGGGACATGTCGGGAGCATCTCGTCGTCTCAGGCCGGTGTTGAATAAATAAAGATAAATTAGAAGACAAATAAATTAATAGATATATAAATAAAATGGCTTCTAATACTACATTTCTACTGGCTTCGTGGAATGTCGTATGAGATTAACATGAAAAAAGCCATCCAACTGAAGCTGGCTCGCAATGCCCGATGTTTGTAAGAGTTGTGTAGGCAACCATACTAATGAACAATAAATAAATGAATAAATTAATAATTAAAACATTTATAAACCCTTATTCAGACAAAAATTGAATGCATTAACTAGTCTCCATGAATACTAAACAAATGATACTTTTGCCTCAAGAAATATAGATAGATGAATAATTGTGATCAATGCTAATATTTATAAATGTACTTACAGGTATGTGAACTACACTTCCATGACGATGACATAGAAAGGGAGACTTCATACTTTGACGAGAGAACTGGAAGGAAGCTTACGGTTAAATTAGGCAAACCAAGGCTTCGTAAAGGAGCAGTTCCCACAAAGTTGCCTAACTGTCCCTCATATCTCTCAACAACGACCACTTTGCGAGAATCACCTGATGTAAGGAAATGCAGGAAAGAAGCAGCAGCAATTCAGTATGCAATTGTTGAAAGTGTTGCTGATGAGTTACAGCATAGACAGCACAGAACATTTGAGACAACTGATGAATTGATAAATAAACTAAAAAACCAGGATAAATACTGGACAATAGTTAAAGAGCAGGAATCAGTGTTGATATGCCACATTGCACGCATGCCTCATCCGAAAATAACATTGTCTCTAACAATTGATAATAGTTGTGCAGTGAAGGTATTTTTAAGTCAAGTTGAGGTGCAGAAATTGGGTGACTACAGCATTCCAGATTTTATCAATGACATTAATTCTCTTGAGGACTTGTTATCTAACCTAAAAAAATGTGACACTGAAGAACCAGCTTCTAATCCTGGCAGAGTAATTTTTTTATTGCAACTTGTAATATCTGTATTGTCACTTCTACAAGAACAGTCATCTAAACATGTGAATACATTGAAAGTAATGTCTGAACAACTTCACTTAATGACCCTAAAACAACTGGACTATTCATCAGAATTCATGGTGTTTTCATCCCTGCTATATAACTGTTCCCCCCAAGCTTACAGGTTATTGAGGGAAAGTGGATAATTAATCTTGCCTTGCTACTCTACTATTAGAAGACTGACACTATCACACAATTTGAGCCCAGCAGCTGAACAACATAATAGCAACTTTCTGAAGTATATCAAGAATAAATTTAAAGTTTTATCACAAAGTGACATAACGGTAACACTAATGATTGATGAAATTCACATTAAACAGTATTTTGATTACAAAGGTGGTAATGTAGTTGGGTCAGCTTTCAACAGTACTGAAGCTGCAAAAAGTGCATTTGTCTTTATGTTAAATAGTCTGTCCTCAAAATTTAAAGATGTTGTTCACATATTGCCAGCTAAAACTATGAATGCAGAAAGCCTGTTCAATATCATAAAGCGGGTCATTATTGGGTTAGAGCAGATAGGTTTCAAAGTAATGTGTGTCATAACAGATAACAACTCCATCAATAGGAAAGCCATGTCATACTTCCACTCGCCTCCAAAAAGTTCCACTGTATATCGTCATCCAGCACATGATTCAAGGCCTTTATTTTTTATGTTTGATGCAGTACATTTACTAAAATGTATTAGAAATAACTGGATTAATACAAGAAATTATACTAAGTCCATGCTATTTCCACAATTTCCCTCTGATGATGTAAATGATTCAGTAACTAGAGTTTGTAATGCTCCTTTCAATACTTTAAAGAAACTTCACTCACTAGAAGCAGATTCCCTCCTTAAACATGCATATAAGCTTACACTTAAATCGCTGTCACCCTCAAATCTTGAAAAACAAAATGTTAGTTTAATTTTACAAATTTTCAATGAGTATACTATTAATGCATTACAAACTCTAGGGGAAGAACATAATTTGCCATATTATGAAGATGTTGCAAGCTATATACAAATAATCTATTTTTGGTGGACAATAATGAATGTCAAATCAACCTATAAAGGTATTCGTCATAATAACAAATATTCTGCACCAATGACTAATGATAAGACTGATGAGAAATATTTATTCTTGCATTATTTTCTTAATTGGTTAAATCTTTGGGATGGCATGACAGAAATGACTGGAAAACTGACCAATGAAACATTCACTGCTCTCAAACATACAACCACTGCAATATTACATGTAACAGATTATTGTATAAATGAACTGAATATGAAGTACATATTACCAGGTAAATTTCAAACAGATCAACTGGAGGCGAGGTTCGGCAAGTATCGGCAGCTTTCAGGTTGCAATTATAACATATCTGTTAGACAAGTGTTTGAGTGTGAAAAAAAATTGAGGATGATGTCAGTATTGAGGATACCGTTCCATAACCAAAGTGTTGATTTGAAAGATTTTGAAGAGGAAAAATGGGAGAAAATGGAAAATAATGATTTACAATACATGCATAAGTTTGACATAGAGGTAACGAACGATGATATTGAGAAATGTATGGATTATCTCCAAGTTATAACCTATCTTGCTGGTTACTGTTGCTTTGCTGTGTCAAAGAAAATGAAGTGTGAGTTTTGCAAAGACTTACTAACTAATAATGAAGATATACATAGCCTTCCAGACAACCACAATTATATACAGGGTATTAGCAGAGGCGCTCTGCTTTATCCTGATGATTCTGTTGTCAATATTATTATGTATAACTATATAGTCATTACTAAACTTACTAAAAATTCAGAATTCGCTAAATCAGTAAATCAAAGAAAATTAGCCTTGGAGATTACACTTAATGTACTGATAGAAAATGATGCTTTCCTCCCTTTAAATAATTGTGATGATGGCCATAGCATTGATAAAATTCAAAAAATGATACTGTGGGCTTCTACAAATGCTTTACTAAATAATTTTTGTGCGAAAGAGAACGATTTCATAAATCAAAACAAATCAGGGAAAAAAAGGAAGCTTCAGACTTTGACGTAGGGTAATGGCTGAGTCACATGTGAGTGTGTTTATGTTATATTATTTGGGCAATCTCTGTCTATTAACATTTCGGCCTTTTCTAAATATACTAAGTAAAGCTAGATTTAATGTACATTATCTTAGATGGCTTCTTTCTTATAGTATTGTATATATAGCCTTAATAGCTCCAAACAATTGCTACAAAAATCGCTCATGTCACACCGCCTTAAGTGATGCAATATGCGGTGGAGGGTAGATTGATGTGGTGATGATTGAAGTTGGTGGATGTTAATGAGAATTGAAGTGGATTTTGTTAAAAGGAAAACTTGATGAAAAGGTTTGTGTAAGAAGAAATGTGGGTGCATGAACTGTAAATGTAAACAGTTTATTACACAGTTTATTATATTTATGGCTATATTCATGTTAATAAAATTTGGAATCCGCTTGTCAATTTTGTGACTTCTTATCCGCTCTTGCATTATGATTAGCTTGATCAAATGGACATTATTGAACCATTTCTGTACCGGCGACGTCATTTTAGTATTATTCTAACTATAGTTAGACATTTTTATTCAGTTTTAAAAAGGCCTCTAACAATTAACCAGCTTCAAACTATTTTACGTAACCATTTATGCTACGATAGATTCTTCTTAAACTGCACAAACTCTTCTAAATACAGGTAGCATAACATTGCATAGATACGCCGAAACAGAATGGGTTGAAAATATAAATCAAGTGTATATTCATAGCCTAGTTTCCACCTAACTGATCAGGATATTTATGTCAATAAAAGTTGGAAATCATGTCTATTTCAAAGATTATATAATAATCCACTCTTACATCATGTTTAGCCTAATGTAATAGGTATGGAGCTATATTATTTATTAATCTAGGCTTCACATACATTTTACGTATCGTATGTTTAAGACAAATGCAAGTGATAAGTGTCTACTGTAGGACAGAGGACATACCCAGAGAGATGACTGATGCTGATGACGTCACGGCTACCCGCGCAGGCCTTGTCTCTAGGTGGCGTTGGTCATGGTCACTATGGAGAAGAGGGTTGTCGTTACTGAGTAGAGAATCAGGACTATCAGGATCTTGTACTCCGGGAATATTCCCAACTAGAGCACTAGCAAATTTAATTGGGGCCCTTACAGCATCTGTCCAACCAGTGTAAAATGGGCACCGTAAGTAACACTTAACGACAGGAAATTCGTCGATGCGTCCCAAATAGTCAGCAACTTGTACTTTGGGGCAGAGTGATGGGTCAATGTCTGGCAAGGCTTCCTCAGAAATTACAACTCCAGAGCATCCAGTATCCCTAATTATAGAGGAAGACCATGACCCATTAATAGTCCCCGTAACTGAGAAGTTAGGCACTTTATGGTCCTCTAAACAAAATCCAACCTTGAATGCTCGAGGATTCCTGGGACAGCGTGGTCGTATATGTCCTGCTTCCCCACAATTGTGACAAGTCATGGTTGAGGGAGTCTGGCTCCCAGGAGAAGGTAGAGGCTGGAGTGGAGTATCAAGTCGAGGGGAGATTTTCTTAGCGTTGTTGTTGGAAGAGACCTTAGGATAGGCATTGTGGGCGGATGGCCAGTCATCCGCTAGTTGTATTGCGTCCTTCAGCTTGGTAGGCCTTCTTTCCTTGATGAACAGGCATATTTCTGCTGATAAGGAGGACAAAAATTGGTCAAAGATGATAAACTCCCTTAAATCAGCATAAACATTGGCCACAGAGGAAGACTCAACCCAAGAATCAAACATCCTCGATAACTGGGTAACAAACTGATGGTAGTTCTGTCCTACTCTAATCTTGTTTGACCTGAAATCCACCCGGTAGCCATCTGGAGTTTTACTGAAGCCCGTTAACAAGGCTTGCTTCAGTAACTCATAATCCTCAGTGGTGGATGACGGAAGGGACGTGTAGAGTTCGGCAGCTTTACCAGTAAGGAGGCAACCCAGACGAACGGCAAAGGTATCTCTGGGTAAAACCAGCATCTCGGCCACACGCTCAAACCTAGTTAAATAGATGGCAATGTCCTCTTCATCCTTGTATGGTGGTAGACTAGGTCTGGAAACAGGATCATGTGATGGTAGGACTGAGGGCTTACCTTTAGCTGCAATTTCTGCCAGCTTGATCTCTTTCTCCCTCTCAGCTTGTGCTTGTCTTTCTTCTCTTTCTCTTTCCGCTTGTCTTTCTTCTCTTTCGTTTTTCTGTTGTTCAAGGATCCACTGGCCAATTTCCTTGCCCTGCAGACCGAGAGTTTCACCCTGCTCCTTCAGTTCTTGAAAGGAAGACATGGAGAAGACCACACAGAGAAAACAATACAAAAACAAAAAAAATTGGACGACACCTCACGTGCAAAATTCTGGCAAAAGCAAGAGTTTGACGGCAATCAAAACACTCATAACATTACTCCCGGGCCTCAGGCAGCAATGGCGCGCAGCAGCGACTTACAGATAACAACCCACAATCTGTAAAATAATAATAAATAATTGGTAGTTCTTATCCTGGCGAGGTCGCCAATATGTCAGGGCCGAGGTGACTACCAATTAATATTATCTTTTTATAGAGTTGTGGGGAAGAAAAATCATGGAGTATGATACCCCGAATATATTTACACACACACAAATAGCAAACAATAGGCTAGAAGCCAAAATAAATCACCAACGACGAACTGCTCGTAAACAATTACCAGA
>JAPQNM010000203.1:20000-27500 GCA_029783475.1 Metacarcinus magister
AGAGAGAGAGAGAGAGAGAGAGAGAGAGAGAGAGAGAGAGAGAGAGAGAGAGAGAGAGAGAGAGAGTGAGTGAGTGAGTGTTTAGCCAGGTAAATAGTTTGGTTAGTTACTCCTTAAATTGCCGCGCGCCAGCCGTTCTCAGCAGGTAGTTAGTGCACAGACGATAGGGAATTCTAAAAGACTAGACGGCTTTATGGATGGGGATGAGAGTTGGATGTAAGTAATAAGGGAGTAACGGAGTAGGAGCGTGGACAAAAGCTCACCGGACATAAACTCACTGGACAAAAACTCACCGGACATGAAGTTACCGAAAAATATCTGACAAAAACTCACCGAACAATATCTAAAGAAAATTAAAACTGAGCATGATTTGAAACGTGTTATGGAAAGTATGCAGTTTTTGAAGGAAAACACCCCTGAAGAATTTGAAGACCTTGCATATTTCGACAGGACATATGTTACAGGTACACTCCGTCATGTACGACTTCCTGGAAATAATGAAAGTCCATAATCGCTGCAAGTCAATATTCAACGACTTCCACCTTCTTTTCCGTTAAATATATGGAATGTGCCCAATAATACCCTAAATGATGCAGCTCGAATGAACAATATAAGTGAAACCTGAAATTCATCATTCAAGCAGCTTGTTGATCATTCCCATCCATCGTTTTACAGTTATTGAGAACATTAGGAAGAATGAAACCGTAGTCAAAACCATGATGCTGCAGGATGACAGGCGAACCTCCAAACAAGAGAACCAAGAGAAATTATGTTCATCTTCAGAAGCGTTTAAAGAGTCTACGTGAATATATAGTTGTCGGTAGAAAATCGACAGAGGAATTTCTTTGAGCTGTTGGGCAGTGTGTCCGCTTTTAAACCCAGTTCACTTTGTTTTGAATAATTATTTTAGGTTTAGGGTTTTATAAAGTATAGTCTAATTATATTATGGTTTAAAAATATAATGGCCCTTCTATGATTTTTCTTGTTTCTATATATCGTTTTTTAAACATGATATAAAGAACATTTCTTTATTTCGGCGAGTTTTTGTCCTCCTTATATATTTTTCGGTGATTTTTTGTCCTACCCCCATTGACGTAACAGGAATTACCACTTGTAGGCCCCCGGGCCTTTTGTAGCTTCCTTATATTATTATGTTCATCGTTAATGGCTGATAATAACAATGCCCATCCTTATAAATCGCATGGCATTCTTACGTTTTCCCAATGACAAGTGTTATTTCTATACTCTGCAATTGAAACACTTCCTAAACACTATTACATTTGGTGTAATGTTTAATATGTACTAAGTAAATGAACACGAAAAAATTGAGAAATAAACAATGAAAAATGCCTCGTGTACATTTGATAATAAACCAGTTTCATGATTTAATTTATTACGGGGGATGCGCGAACGCAGTCCCCCACTATCAAAAATATCGCACTCGAGTTAACCACATTTGGGTTAATCGCAAGGGTCAGCACCACCGAAGTGCAATGGTGGGCCTCGCCCTGGGAAAACCGCCTTCATGATCACGGTGTCTCCTGTGCCAGGTAAGTATGCCCTCGACATTGTTTTATAAGGTTTATTGTACAAATATACAGTTTACATGTTATAAATTTATATAAATTAAAAAGTATATAGTACAATGCGGGCATCTGTCCGCCAGTGAGGAGTGTCCTTTCCCGCTCTAAGGTTCAAGTGGTGGTGTGTCGCGGTTGCGGCAGGTGTGGTCAGCGGGGGGGAGGTGCTGCTCTGAGCACCCCCAGGAGCCGGTCACGAGGGGTGTGTCTGACCAGGTGGGCAGCTTTCACCTCGCGACTGCTCAAGAGGCCCCCGCCGGCAGGCTGGGCGGCTGCAGCTGGCACCGGTCTGAGGCGGGCGGTGGCGGGGCAGGACAGGAGGTAGTGCACCAAGGGAAGACGGCTGTGCCTCCCACAGTGGGCACACTCCTGTCCCTCAAAGTCCTCACTCAGCTGCTCCCGGGTGGAGTACGCCAGCCTAACGCGCTGTAACAGCACGCCGTCCTCCCTGGGCTGCTGCAGGGCGGCGCCGAGGGGTTGGTAGTCGGTGGCGACGGCGTACCAGGCCGCCTGCCTCTTACTGGCCTCCAACTCCCGGTGTCGCTGGTGGGTGTTGGGCCCCGGCTCGCCTCGCACGCTCCTTCACCTGTCGTCGGCTGGGCGGCACATGCTTGGTGATGGTGGGTCCTGCGGCAGCTCGTTTGGCGGCTTGGTCAGCCGCCTCATTACCACGTATCCCCACGTGGCTAGGGATCCAGTGCAGCCTGGCCCGCCTCCCCTGCGTGACCAGACTCTGCAGGCTGCCCAGGATGGAGGTGATGAGCCGCACGTTGTCGCTGGGGTGTGGCTGTTGCAGGACCTGTAGCGCCGCTCTGGAGTCCGTGTGCACGACCACCATCGCCTCCGGGCGACGCTGAGCGTGCTCGAGGGCGTGAAGGATGGCCACCAGCTCCGTCTGGAGGGAGGAGCAGTGGTCCGACGTCCTCCACGACAGCTGTGTGCCCACGGTGATGGTCGCAGCGCCCGTCGTGCCGCTCTCAGGATCCACGGAGCCGTCGGTAAAATACACCGCACTGCCCGGCTCCGTGACCTCCTCCATGGCCATGAGAGCTCGCTGCTGCATCTCCTGGGGGATGCAGTGGGCCTTGCTGGCTGGCAGGGGTGTGACGGTGATCTCGGCGACGGGTGGTTCCCATGGGGGCGGGGCGTGGAAGGTGGGGGCGGGGACATCGGCCTCCTGCCACTGCCATGGCCAACTCTCCACGTAGCCGAGGATGCTGGCAGCCCGGGTGGTGTTGGCGAGCCATGGGTTGCCGCGGAGGCACTCGCTGCCCTGTGCCATGGCCATCCGGAGCCTCCGTTGCACGAGGCCCTCGGCGTCACGCTGAAGGGTCCGCGCAACATGGCAGGTCACGATGTAGTTCACCCTGGTGGCGAGGGGCACCAGGCTGGTCTCGCTCTGCATCACGCAGGCGCTGCACCACCTCGGAGCTCCCAGCATGGTCCTCATGGCGCTGTTCTGCACCACCTCCAGACGCGTCCGCTGGTTGGGGGAGAGCGAGGTGAGAACGGGAGCGCACCGCCTGCACGTAGTACAGGTGCAGGACGTCATAGGTGGCCCCAGCACCAGGCCGCATCATGGCCCTCATCACGTTCAGCCTGGTCTGCGTCCTCTCTCTTAGGTATGTCAGCTGCGCCGCGAAGGTCAACCGCGAGTCCAGCCACACTCCGAGGTACTGGTAGCAGCCAGTCCAAGCCAGTCCGATGCCCTGGACCCTCAGCTGGCCGGCCGGGTTGGCTGCTCTGATGGCCATGGCGCGGGACTTCTCAGCTGAGATTTTAAGGCCCAGCTCTTCACACTTGTCAGTGATGAGATCCAGCGCCCGCTGAGCCCCGCTGAGGTGGTTGCCTCGCCCAGTGACTACAAGGGCGAGGTCGTCCGCGTAACTGAGCAGCACGGTGCCCTCCTGGAAGGGGAGGGCAACCAGCTGCTCCATCAGCAGGTTGAAAAGGAACGGGCTGAGGATGCCGCCCTGGGGCGTCCCGTTCTCTAGCTCGCGGAAGCTGGACTTGTGGCCCTGAAATTTGACCCGGGCGCGGCGGTGCTGGAGATAGTCCCGGAGCCAGGCGAGCAGTCTTCCTCGTACCCCCTTCCTCGCGAGGGAGTCGAGGATGGCGTGGGGGCTGGCCAGCTCGAACGCTTTCTCCAAGTCGAGGAAGACTGCGACTGAGGGTCGGTGGTTGACGCGCGTGAGGAGGGTGATGATGCTGTCCGCCGTGCTTAAGCCGCGCGTGAAGCCAAACACGTGGGGGTGGAGGGCACCCACGCGCCACTGCAGGCGGGACAACACCATCCTCTCGGCAGTTTTGGCGGCACAGCTGGTGAGGGAAATGGGCCTCAGCTTGGCGGGTTCCCGAGGCTTGGGGATTGGCTGGATGTCCGCTTCCTTCCACGCGGGCGGCAGGCGGCCCGCCAGCCAGGACGCATTAATCAGGGACAGCAGTGCGGCGCTCCCGGCTGACCCAGCATGAGCCAGCATCGAGTACGTCACTCCGTCTGCCCCTGGGGCTGTGTCACGTCCTTTCCTCCGAGTCCTGGCCATAACTAGTTCCCGGGGGGCGAAGGGCACGTCGGCGGCGTTGGGCTCCTCGCAGGCGTCCCTCACCACCTCATCGCGGTGTGGTCGCAGCTGCTGCTGGAGGTGACGTGTCCTAGGAGGTAGTTGGGCGCTGGAGCCTCGCGCGGTGAAGGTGTTGATGATCCTCTCAGCCTCCTGCTCAGGGTGTGGGTGGGCTGGCGGGCGGGGAGGGGCGGCACCCGTGGCGGTGCGATGCCCTCGACACCAAAAGTAACTACCCAATCAGAACAAACTGAACACCTAAACAACATACCAAAGTTGTTATGAAAGAAATTATTTGCAGAGACATTTCCATTCGTGATTTTTTTTCTCATATCTTACAATAATAAAATCTAACTTTTATGCTCCTTTCTTAATCCCTAAAATATATGTGTGTGTGTGTGTGTGTGTGTGTGTGTGTGTGTGTGTGTGTGTGTGTGTGTGTGTGTGTATGTATGTATGTATGTATGTATGTATGTATGTATATATATATATATATATATATATATATATATATATATATATATATATATATTCACACACGGGTATACAATCATTATACATATTAATTACCATTTTTAGTGTTGTGTTGCTTATCTCTCATAATATAATTACATGTTAAACGAAATTCACTTTCCAATACGGAAAAAAATTATATGCATATTTTCTACCATTGTAGTAAAACTATGGGTTTATTTTTGCAAGTATGTAAACAGTACAATTATTTTTGCCTTAAGTTCGCAAGTCTTATTACATTGAAAATAGTTTCCCCAAATATTATTACGATATGTATGATAACATGATACAGCGAGTATTTATAAAACATAAAACTTGGTTCTTTCATGCTAAAGTAATATAGAGTACTCTGAGTTGTATGTTAAGTAATAATTCATAAATATTTAGTTATGGTAAGCTGCTTCTAGTTCATAATTGCTCACTACAGAAAACTTGTGTAGCGGCAGTCATGGTAAACTTGTGTAGATTGAAGAATCACATCAACACTGTCATTATATATAACTAATAGGATTTTTCTCTAATTCCATGGTTATGATGTGAAATAATACATAGTCAGCTAATAAACGTTACGTACATGTTACATGGAAGTATTCAAGTGGGTGAAGGGTTTTAATAAGGGGGATGTAGGACAGGTTATTACCGTCATTCATTCAGGACCACAATGGAAATAAGTCTATGGACTTTTTGTGTAATCCTGGGAAGTGCTTTTAGTACATAAGAAAGAACATAAGAATATAAGGAAGCTACAAAAGGCCCGAAGGCCTGCACTAGGTAGTTCCTGTTAATCCTATACCCCTTATTACCTACACCCACCTCTCATCCCCATCCATGAAGTCGTCTAGTCTTCTCTTAAAACTCCCTATTGTCTGTGCACTAACTACCTGCTGACTGAGTCTGTTCCAATCATCTACCACCCTATTTGTAAACCAATTTCTGCCTATTTCTTTATTAAATCTATATATTTTTTAGTTTGAATCCGTTATTTCTTGTTCTATCTTGACTACTGATCGTAAGAACTTTTCCTACATCCCCCTTATTAAAACCCTTCACCCACTTAAGTACTTCAATCAGATCTCCCCTTACTCTACGTCGCTTCAGTGAGTGCACACAGGTTAGGTTTGGTTTGGTTTAAGTTAGTTTAGGTTAAAAACACAAGAGAAAAAAAATACATTACAAGTTATAAAAAAAAATAGAGAGAGAGAAAGAGAGAGAGAGAGAGAGAGAGAGAGAGAGAGAGAGAGAGAGAGAGAGAGAGAGAGAGAGAGAGAGAGAGAGAGAGAGAGAGAGAGAGAGAGAGAGAGAGAGAGAGAGAGAATGTTTAGCCTAGTAAATAGTTTGGTTAGTTACTCCTTAAATTGCCGCGCGCCAGCCGTTCTCAGCAGGTAGTTAGTGCACAGACAATAGGGAGTTCTAAAAGACTAGACGGCTTTATGGATGGGGATGAGAGGTGGATGTAAGTAATAAGGGAGTAATGGAGTAGGAGCGCGGACAAAAGCTCACCGGACATAAACTCACTGGACAAAAACTCACCGGACATGAAGTCACCGAAAAATATCTGACAAAAACTCACCGAACAATATCTAAAGAAAATTAAAACTGAGCATGATTTGAAACGTGTTATGGAAAGTATGCAGTTTTTGAAGGACAACACCCCTGAAGAATTTGAAGACCTTGCATATTTCGACAGGACATATGTTACAGGTACACTCCGTCATGTACGACTTCCTGGAAATAATGAAAGTCCATAATCGCTGCAAGTCAATATTCAACGACTTCCACCTTCTTTTCCGTTAAATATATGGAATGTGCCCAATAATACCCTAAATGATGCAGCTCGAATGAACAATATAAGTGAAACCTGAAATTCATCATTCAAGCAGCTTGTTGATCATTCCCATCCATCGTTTTACAGTTATTGAGAACATTAGGAAGAATGAAACCGTAGTCAAAACCATGATGCTGCAGGATGACAGGCGAACCTCCAAACAAGAGAACCAAAAGAAATTATGTTCATCTTCAGAAGCGTTTAAAGAGTCTACGTGAATATATAGTTGTCGGTAGAAAATCGACAGAGGAATTTCTTTGAGCTGTTGGGCAGTGTGTCCGCTTTTAAACCCAGTTCACTTTGTTTTGAATAATTATTTTAGGTTTAGGGTTTTAAAAATTATAGTCTAATTATACTATGGTTTAAAAATATAATAGCCCTTCTATGATTTTTCTTGTTTCTATATACCGTTTTTTAAACATGATATAAAGAACATTTCTTTATTTCGGCGAGTTTTTGTCCTCCTTATATATTTTTCGGTGAATTTTTGTCCTACCCACATTGAAGTAACAGGAATTACCACGTGTAGGCCTACGGGACTTTTGTAGCTTCCTTATATTATTATGTTCATCGTTAATGGCTGATAATAACAATGCCCATCCTTATAAATCGCATGGCATTCTTACGTTTTCCCAATGACAAGTGTTATTTCTATACTCTGCAATTGAAACACTTCCTAAACACTCTTACATTTGATGTAATGTTTAATATGTACTAAGTAAATGAACATGAAAAAATAGAGAAATAAACAATGAAAAATGCCTCGTGTACATTTGATAATAAACCAGTTTCATGATTTAATTTATTACGGGGGATGCGCGAACGCAGTCCCCCACTATCAAAAATATCGCACTCGAGTTAACCACATTTGGGTTAATCGCAAGGGTCAGCACCACCGAAGTGCAATGGTGGGCCTCGCCCTGGGAAAACCGCCTTCATGATCACGGTGTCTCCTGTGCCAGGTAAGTATGCCCTCGACACCAGAAGTAACTACCCAATCAGAACAAACTGAACACCTAAA
>JAPQNM010000203.1:32500-37500 GCA_029783475.1 Metacarcinus magister
ATAAACGTTACGTACATGTTAAATGGACATCGTTAATAACTGATAATAACAATGCACATCCTTACAAATTGCATGGCATTCTTACGTTCTCCCTATGACAAGTGTTACTTCTACACTCTGCAATCGAAAGACTTCCTATACACACTTATATGTGATGTAATGTTTAATATGTACGAAGTAAACGAGCATGAAAAATGCCTCGTGTAGGCCTCCGGGACTTTTGTAGCTTCCTTATATTTTTATGTTCTTAAATATATACTAACATTCACGAATACTATATTTACACCTGCAATCAGATGTGAGATAAAAAAAAGTTCCAAGTTGACTTGGTGTTATTTTCTGCATTCTACAATAGAAAAACTTTTCCTAAACGCACTTGCATATGATGTGTTTAATAAGTACGAAGTAGAGAAGCAAAATTACGAAACAAGCACGAAAAGTTAGGAAAATACAAAATAAAATATGCCTAATGAATATATACAAATACTAGCAAGAACTACGTTTTGGGGTGTGAGAAAAAAAAAGGTTCCAAAATTGACTTAAGGGTTTCTGATTTTGAATAATAATGCGCAGGGCACCATACGTGACCTATTCAAGTCAATCTTTTGTGCGGGATTTTGTCAAAGGCTTTGGCAAAATCAAGTAAGATACTGTTAACTTTTTTGATGTCGCTTCGGTCAATTTGTCGTATAATGTCATGAAATGTGGTGATGAGTTGTGATTTACATGAGCGTTTTGGTGGAAAGCCGTGTTGTGTTTGCAAGGATGTTGTTTGCGTCAAAGTGGTTCATTATGTGTTTATATAGTATGTATTCGAAAATTTTACCTGGAATCAATGTAAGTGAGATAGGGCGATAGTTGGTTGGGTCAGTCCGGTCTTAAACAAAGGGTTAATATTTGCCAAAAGCCAGTCGGGAGGCAATGATATGGATGAGAAGGATTTGGTATATAGGGTCTGAAGGATGGGGGCACAGGATTTAAGGATGAAGACGGGGATATTGTCAGGGCCAGTGGACTTGGTAATGTCGTCCTTCAAGTAGTTTAAGTATTCCGTTGGTCTTTATGTCCAGGGGGGTATGGGACTGTTTGGCATGTTAAGAATTTGATTGTTTTCTTGTGTGTACTGATTGGAAGTGTGTGTCAAGTATTTGTGTTTTGTATTCTGGTGTGGTGATTTAAGTGTTGGTGTTGTCTTTTAATGATGTGATAGTGTTAGTGTCTTGTTTTACAGTGGTTGCTATTACAACATCCAGATTTATATTTATATAAGACCAAGGGTATACCTTTCACCAGTTAGAGTGTTCAGGGAAACACGAATCCTAAATTGCGAAACCCAATGTTTATTCGGGACATCTTATAAAAGTGACATGTATCAGTCAGTAAAAGCTGCTACAGGAGGCGGATAGACGGGTGGATGTTTGCTTCGCGGGGTGCCAATAGACAACATAAAGCCACGTTGACATCCACTGAGTAAATATCAAAAATAAAAGTGGTCTCTGTATAATGCAATTATAAAAGATAAAGCCTTTTACAGATACGTAAATCATGTGTTTATAGATGGTATTACTAAGAAGTCTATATTGGTATACGTGTGTTTATAGATGGTATTACTAAGAATTTATATTGGTATACGTGTACATTAAGTACTACATCATAATTCCATGATTGAATTTATTACGGGGGATGCGCGAACGCAGTCCCCCACTATCAAAAATATCGCACTCGAGTTAACCACATTTGGGTTAATCGCAAGGGTCAGCACCACCGGAGTGCAATGGTGGGCCTCGCCCTGGGAAAACCGCCTTCATGATCACGGTGTCTCCTGTGCCAGGTAAGTATGCCCTCGACACCATAAGTAACTACCCAATCAGAACAAACTGAACACCTACACAACATACCAGAGTTGTTATGAAAGGAATTATTTGTCGAGAGATTTCCATTCATGATCTTTTTCTCTTATCTTAAAATATTAAAATCAAACTTTTATGCTCCTGTCTTAATTTCTAACACATAATTATAACACACACACCACACACACACCACACACACACACACACACACATTTATACATATATATATATATATATATATATATATATATATATATATATATATATATATATATTAACACACACGGGTATTTCATTATACAATCATTGATAAAATTACCACCAGGTTCAAGGACGCACATCCTGAGGAACACCACCACGTTGCCACTTTGTCCCAGTGGCATGCAAGTCACGCATCTGTTAGCCATAGAAGGACTTACCACCCACAGACACACGAGAAAACTAAACAATCCTCAATGCAGCGGAAAGCTCTCATCGCATTCCCCTCACGGTTGCTACATCAAGTTAGCTGAAACCTTTCATATAAGTTTTCATTGCTCTCACCCTCTCATCTTGTCAAGCGACATGCTCTCCCAAATAACTCTTTTCCTCAGCATGCACGCTTGACTGCTGTGTCCTATTACATGTACAAATCTCTGAACCCTGAACCATACGTCCGTATTGGCCGGAAAATACGGTTCCTAAACCATTACTTTACCACAATCGATACATTCCTTCTCATAATACTTGCAAGTGACCCTATAACACACCTGCCTTTTACAGATCTCTCTTTTAGTTCACCTTTCATCTCTCCATGCTTTCATAGCACTGTCCCGTTTTCTCTCCTAGAACTATCTCACACTTTCCTACTGTTGGCACATTCATCCTATAAGGGGTCTTAAAATCAACCACCTCTACTGCCCTTCTTTCAAAGATCGTATTCTCTCCTAGAACCATTTCACACTCTCCTACTGTTGGCATATTCACTCTATAAGGGGTCATAAAATGAACCACCTCTACTTCCCTTCTTACAAAGACCATTACCTTATTCTTCCCCAGCATTCACTTTCAGCTTTCTTCTTGTACGTACGTACACTATAGAATTCCTCCACGACTCTCTGAAGTTTATCTTCACCCTCTGCAAACAACAGTCATCTGCATCTATTGTTTTTTCAACATTTTATTTCTTTATTTATTGTAGATTATTATATTGTAAATTTGGTTTAATTCTGCATAACCCAGTGCAGGCCTCCGGGCCTTTTGTAGCTTCCTTATATTCTTATGTTCTAACTACTGCTCGAACGATATCGATATGAATATGAAGTCCTACATACTATACATAGTGTATTCAACACATATGTGAAGGTTTGAGGCGGTGCTCGTCTTATAAGCAAATATAGACTATATAAGGCAATCCAGAAAAAAAAATAGGGTGAAAGGCCTAACTTTAGGGTAATGAAATATAAAAAGCTTATATAACCGAGCCTAACAAATTCAAAGATGCTTTGCAAGGTAAATAATGACGAGCACCGCCTGTAACTTTCACAGATGTGTTGAGTACACTATGTATGTGTGAGCGTGACGCGCCGTACGTAAAACGTAGAATAGTGGTGTGGGGTGGGGTGGGGGGGGTAGTAGAATACAAGATAGAGGAAAAGCATGGGGGAAAAGAAAAGGAAAGACAGAATGAGATTGAAAGAGTGTGGGCTTAACCACATTGCTATGTATAGTATGTAGGACTTCATATTTATATCGTTATCGTCTGGTGTCCTCGAGATATGATACATGGGGCAACCCATTGTTAAAACAGTCTTGTTTACACAAGCTTTCTATACAATTTTTTTTCCTCCCAATCGGGAGGCGGCCATAGGCCTAACTTCAAAAAAACAGGACCTCTATAGTCCTCAACCACTCAGCTTGTGCCTGACCCGCCACTTTCCGTAAACGGTTAGTGGACGGTCCTCAAACCCATGGACTAGCCAAGGGCGGCTTCCCGCTCAGGGACAAGCACTAAACCTCGTCATCGTGGCGTGAGGTTACACCAAGTTTCGGACAGGGAACTTGGCAATCATACTATAGAAGTGATCCTATGAAGTATGATCATACCTTTTCACAGCTTTGGCGTGTCCCAATGCTCTACGACTGAACACCTACCGCGTGTTTGGTATAACCTATAATGTGGCTCTGCCCTGTGATTATGGATTGTTTTAAATTTTCCAACAGTAGTGTCTAATTCCATTATGAAATTATTGTATTTATCATTTTGTCAAAATATGTGTAATAGATGCAAAAATCGCTAATTTCAATTTATAACTTTCAAAAAGAAATGAGTCCCATAACAAATGTAGGTTTTCTCTTATTCATAATATAGAACGCTAACAGTTTACGGAAACTGAGTTATTTTTCCCTCTTGGGTTCCTAGAACCATTACACTAACGTTCAGATGTTTGAAAGACAGTAACTACAAGGGTGGTTGGATACATGTGTAGTACATGTAAAGTCACTGCACACAAAACCGAGCCTGACTTTATCATATCTGAGCGGTCTCAAAACAACCCACCTTTTGTCGATCAAGTGGCACGTTAGGACTAAGAATGAAAAATTCATATAAAATATCAGAATTAACTATTGTGTCCAATGTAAATGTGTTAAGCGTTTTCGGAAAAGACCAAAAAATTTGCAAAAATCGTACCGTTTCGATAAACAATTAAAAGAAAGTTACAAATTCATCCATATGTGAACTATTCATGCATTAAATATTTTGTTTTACAGTAACTTCGTTTTTAGGATAATTATGAAGCGTTGTACTTTATATTAGGTTGACAGGGCACGGTGGGCGTGGCACGTTAAACAAGATAGTTGTGTGACTATGCATTGTTAACCCAAATGCGTCCTACTCTGGACTGGCTCATTGGTAGGTTTGTTTTGTTTTTGAGTTTTGAGTTCTCACCAATCTCAAGGAGATTTTCAGTCCTTCTTAAGAGCCAAATTGAACAAGTTTAAAATTGTCTCCATTAAAGACCATGTTGTTGTCTTCTGCCCCTTTTAAGATTCTGCCAAGGTCCTGTTGCAGTAACTAAGCATCTTGTGAGCAGATTTTCTTTGTTATTCTTGTGTCAAATGTGTCAGTTAAAAACACAATAAAACATTTCGTGATCAATATGTGTTGTG
>JAPQNM010000203.1:42500-45000 GCA_029783475.1 Metacarcinus magister
CAAAAATATTTCGTCACACAATGTGTTCTTCCTATTTCCTTTGTTGACGATCATCCAACGCAGACTTCGCAAAATAGTTTGAAATCAACACCAATATTTTTTTTTTTCCCAAGAAAGAACAAGCTTTAAATATTGAGTAAGATGGAAACGAGTCACAGACAACCAATATGAGTAGTGAAGTTTCCAGAGGAAGCGATAGAATGATGAGCAATACGGCATGCTGATATGAGTCTATCAATATATAACCCTTGCAAAAAAACAGTTTTTCATATTTTGGGGCTCTATTACCGTTTTCACTGATCAGCGCTTTAACAAAAGTTCTCCATATCGCACATGCGCTAATATCATCTTAACAGTGATATAATTTTGATCATTAACAAAATTATTTGTATAATTCAAATGTTGCAACTATTGAAAGAAAAAAAAACCGTTCATTTTTCATACACTTGAAAATCTGATTCTTATATGGCACCAAGATCAGCCTTGATATACACTAATGTACATTGTTGTATTAGGTAGACAATATTCGTGCGCAGTTGTGCATTTACGTTTAGCTTTTAACAGAAGGAAATAGAAGGAAAAAGAAAATCTATTTATATAGAACCATGAGGCTTCTTAGTCAAGAAGAGAGAACCTTTTCCCTAACAAGGGTGCTATTTCACAACCCGAAGTAATTGCTGTAAATAAAGGGTAAAATGGAATCCAGTAGTCCCATGGTTTCAACGTTGCCACATCTCCTTCGCTCTAATTGGCTGGAGTGACCTGGGGGCGCGACACGATGCCTCGCGTCAACAAGTATTGCGTTTGAATGGATTTTATAATATTCCTTTTTTATCGAGGAAATACCCCATTGTATTGCTACATTCCTTCATATTGTATTTAGAACAGTTTTTGCAGCATTTACCTTACCAAGAACGTTCGTGAAAGTTGACACACACACACACACACACACACACACACTCTCACTCTCTCTCTCACTCTCTCTCTCTCTCTCTCTCTCTCTCTCTCTCTCTCTCTCTCTCTCTCTCTCATGGCAGTGTTGGACCCATGGGAATACTGGATTCTGCCCCACCAGAAATCTATGTTAAGATTTGGAGGACTATAGCTGTACAGGGGTCAGCTTTATAATATCAATTTCACATGAGTGTTTCATTATCCCCGAAGGGAGTGGACCGATCCCGGAGGTACTGCAATACCGGGCCGATCCGCGGCAAAGGTGGAGCAAGCCCCTAGCACTTCGCCATAGTCCAAAAATCAGATTAATATCGTAGATCCCACATGGGGATCGTATCAGATATTAAGCTGATAAGAACAGATACTACACTTTGATCTTAGCCAAAAGGCCGAGAAGCGATACCCGCCATACCTGAATCGCGACCTAGACCATCTTCACCTAAAGACCTCAACCGCACAATAAAGTTTAATACTATTAAAATTAAAATAACAAGTTATTACTACAATTGGTGGAAGAGGATTAACTCATAGTTTAGTATTATTCAAATACTCGTGTTGAAAATAACGTTACTGACTTGAGTCTCAACTTAATACTCATTCTTACAGCAATAGGAAGCTCTAAACCAAAGTTTCCAGATTCACGAGTGATCTGCTTAAAGACAAAATGACAAGTATGATGGATCGTTGCGTGATTTTATTCTACTATAATATCGGGTACCCTTTCTATCAGCACCAAGGGTTGCTCAGAATTGTGTGCATCGTTATATTTATATTATACAATTATGAACATAACCCACGTCCACAGCCTTTCTGCAACATTATTACGTCCACTCTCTCTATACGAAAGAAAACTTTTACCCACGTCAGTCTCCTTGAAATATTGGAAAAGAATTGCTGAAAAGTACCTGGCAAACAAGCACAAAAACGTTATGAAAATAAAAGAGAAAACTTATACTTAATCGATATGAAATAGAAACACAAAAACCAGAAACTAACTATTATGAAAGAAAACGTTTCAATGGTAACTAAAGGTTATTATTGTAATCCATATTTACATAAAAGGATGCAAAGGTATTACGGAAATTAAGACTCAAGTGAATCTTAAGCAGTGAAAATCAAAGAAAAATAACTAACATCTATCTATTCTATCCATAGTCTCTGCAGCCTTGTTCCCTCCGGATAAGTCCCCCAAAGAAAATAGACACAGCAAAAGAGTTCACCTCTCACTATCCACACACTCCTTTGCTGGCACACTCCCCCTATAAGGTGCACTAAAATCAACCACCTCTATTTTCCTCCTTTTAATAACCTTCACATTACTTGTTCGAGCTTAACCAGTATAATTCATACACTTGATTACTCACAAGTAAAGTTTAACTATGTATGGACCGAGTACTTATGGATACCACTAATATACTAAACAAAAAGTTCAGTTTTCTTTTTTTCTGGACACAAGTATAGGCAGCTTATAAACGTTACGTACTTGTTACATGAACATCGTTAATGACTGATAATAACAACGCACATCTTTACAAATCCCATGGCA
>JAPQNM010000203.1:50000-82500 GCA_029783475.1 Metacarcinus magister
TAAATTTATATAAATTAAAAAGTATATAGTACAATGCGGGCATCTGTCCGCCAGTGAGGAGTGTCCTTTCCCGCTCTAAGGTTCAAGTGGTGGTGTGTCGCGGTTGCGGCAGGTGTGGTCAGCGGGGGGGAGGTGCTGCTCTGAGCACCCCCAGGAGCCGGTCACGAGGGGTGTGTCTGACCAGGTGGGCAGCTTTCACCTCGCGACTGCTCAAGAGGCCCCCGCCGGCAGGCTGGGCGGCTGCAGCTGGCACCGGTCTGAGGCGGGCGGTGGCGGGGCAGGACAGGAGGTAGTGCACCAAGGGAAGACGGCTGTGCCTCCCACAGTGGGCACACTCCTGTCCCTCAAAGTCCTCACTCAGCTGCTCCCGGGTGGAGTACGCCAGCCTAACGCGCTGCAACAGCACGCCGTCCTCCCTGGGCTGCTGCAGGGCGGCGCCGAGGGGTTGGTAGTCGGTGGCGACGGCGTACCAGGCCGCCTGCCTCTTACTGGCCTCCAACTCCCGGTGTCGCTGGTGGGTGTGTTGGGCCCCGGCTCGCCTCGCACGCTCCTTCACCTGTCGTCGGCTGGGCGGCACATGCTTGGTGATGGTGGGTCCTGCGGCAGCTCGTTTGGCGGCTTGGTCAGCCGCCTCATTACCACGTATCCCCACGTGGCTAGGGATCCAGTGCAGCCTGGCCCGCCTCCCCTGCGTGACCAGACTCTGCAGGCTGCCCAGGATGGAGGTGATGAGCCGCACGTTGTCACTGGGGTGTGGCTGTTGCAGGACCTGTAGCGCCGCTCTGGAGTCCGTGTGCACGACCACCATCGCCTCCGGGCGACGCTGAGCGTGCTCGAGGGCGTGAAGGATGGCCACCAGCTCCGTCTGGAGGGAGGAGCAGTGGTCCGACGTCCTCCACGACAGCTGTGTGCCCACGGTGATGGTCGCAGCGCCCGTCGTGCCGCTCTCAGGATCCACGGAGCCGTCGGTAAAATACACCGCACTGCCCGGCTCCGTGACCTCCTCCATGGCCATGAGAGCTCGCTGCTGCATCTCCTGGGGGATGCAGTGGGCCTTGCTGGCTGGCAGGGGTGTGACGGTGATCTCGGCGACGGGTGGTTCCCATGGGGGCGGGGCGTGGAAGGTGGGGGCGGGGACATCGGCCTCCTGCCACTGCCATGGCCAACTCTCCACGTAGCCGAGGATGCTGGCAGCCCGGGTGGTGTTGGCGAGCCATGGGTTGCCGCGGAGGCACTCGCTGCCCTGTGCCATGGCCATCCGGAGCCTCCGTTGCACGAGGCCCTCGGCGTCACGGTGAAGGGTCCGCGCAACATGGCAGGTCACGATGTAGTTCACCCTGGTGGCGAGGGGCACCAGGCTGGTCTCGCTCTGCATCACGCAGGCGCTGCACCACCTCGGAGCTCCCAGCATGGTCCTCATGGCGCTGTTCTGCACCACCTCCAGACGCGTCCGCTGGTTGATACCCGCCATACCTGAATCGCGACCTAGACCATCTTCACCTAAAGACCTCAACCGCACAATAAAGTTTAATACTATTAATTTTTTTTTACGAGTTATTACTACAATTGGTGGAAGCGGATTAACTCAGTTTATTATTATTAAAATACTCGTGTTGAAAATAACCTTACTGACTTGAGTCTCAACTAAATACTCATTCTTACAGAAATATGAAGCTCTAAACCACAGTTTCCGGATTCACGAGTGATCTGCTTAAAGACAAAATGACAAGTATGATGGATCGTTGCGTGATTTTATTCTACTATAATATCGGGTACCCTTTTTTATCATCACCAAGGGTTGCTCAGAATTGTGTGCATCGTTATATTTATATTATACAATTATGAACATAACCCACGTCCACAGCCTTTCTGCAACATTATTACGTCCACTCTCTCTATACGAAAGAAAACTTTTACCCACGTCAGTCTCCTTGAAATATTGGAAAAGAATTGCTGAAAAGTACCTGGCAAACAAGCACAAAAACGTCATGCAAATAAAAGAGAAAACTTATACTTAATCGATATGAAATAGAAACACAAAAACCAGTAACTAACTATTATGAAAGAAAACGTTTCAATGGTAACTAAAGGTTATTATTGTAATCCATATTTACATGCAAGGATGCAAAGGTATTAAGGAAATTAAGACTCAAGTGAATCTTAAGCAGTGAAAATCAAAGAAAAATAACTAACATCTATCTATTCTATCCATAGTCTCTGCAGCCTTGTTCCCTCCGGATAAGTCCCCCAAAGAAAATAGACACAGTAAAAGAGTTCACCTCTCATTTTCCACACACTCCCCCTATAAGGTGCACTAAAATCAACCACTTTTATTTTCCTCCTTTTAATAACCTTCACCTTACTTGTTCGAGCTTGACCAGTATAATTCATACACTTGATTACTCACAAGTAAAGTTTAACTGTGTATGGACCGAGTACTTATGGATACTACTAATATACCAGACAAAAAGTTCAGTTTGTTTTTTTTCTGGACACAAGTATAGGCAGCTTATAAACGTTACGTACTTGTTACATGAACATCGTTAATGACTGATAATAACAATGCACATCTTTACAAATCCCATGGCATTCTTACGTTCTCCCTATGACAAGTGTTATTTTTGCACTCTGCAATTGAAAGACTTCCCAAAAACACTTACATGTGATGTCATGTTTAATACGAAGTAAAGAAGCAAAATTACGAAATGAACACGAAAAGCTGGAATAACAAAAAATGAAATATGCCTAATGAATAAATACTAATACTCGCAACAACTACTTTTACATCAGTATTATACAAGTGGGTGTGAGAAAAAATAAATCCAAGGTTGAGTTAAGAGTTGCTATTATAACATCAATCTATATTTATACAAGACCAAGGGTATACTTTTCATCATTTAAAGTGTTCAGGGAAACATATAATAGACATAACATTGTCACAAGTATTGGCTGAAACAATAGTAATTATAATATTACCTGTGATGCCGCCTCAGTGTGCACTGAAGTTGGTATTGCGGGCAAGAAGGACAGCTCGAGTAAGGAAATTATATATTTCAGGCACAGGCACCACTGTTTAAAGAACGAATTTGTGAAGTTTTGTCTGTACCTAGACAATTTATAGTGAGACATAATACAAATTTCATAAAGATGCTCTCAATAAGGAATTTTTCATATTTTCTAGATCCAATCACTATTCTTGCTTGGAAGTAAACCCCCATGTTCCTGTTTAGCACAACACGTAATGGCTCCGAAATGTCGCTTTCTAGTTAACTCTGGTTTCCCTTCAAAACGCATAAATCTTTCGCCTTTTACTAAAGATTTCCGTGGAGGGGAGCAACTCAATGAGTCTTAATGAATTTTTATTGGCCCACCTTGTGGGCTTCATATAACAATTATTGAAATCTTATTAATATACACATGGTTTACCTATCTGTAAGGGGCTTTGCCCTTTTATAAATTACAGTCTGTCTACTCTGTCTTATTTTGCCATCCCTTGGTTGCCATTCTGTTAATAGTCCATCTATTATCTGTTCGTCGCATTACATGTCCTGCCCACGTCAACTTTTTTTCTTTCAACTGTGGTCAAGCTGTCTTCAACTTTGATCTGCTCACTAATCTATGATGCTCTTCATATATCTATATATATATATATATATATATATATATATATATATATATATATATTATATATATATATATATATATATATATATATATATATTATATATATATATATATATATATATATATATATATTATATATATATATATATATATATATATATATATATATTATATATATATATATATATATATATATATATATATATATATATATATATATATATATATATATATATATTATATATATATATATATATATATATATATATATATATATATATTATATATTATATATTATATATATATATATATATATATATATATATATTTTTTTTTCAGGAGTGACGCTACTCGAACTGTTGGGCAGCTTTTGCACCAAAGTGACACATTGCATGTGGCGTGACATGTGCCATGCCACTTGAAAACGAACCTACTGAAATAAATGTAACCTTTCATACCAGAGTGGCGTAACACCCCGCATGTGCCATGTGCGATTTAGATGCCACTCCGAGATAGGTCCGGACCATAAATGTTTTAGCGTGCTACATGCCACCTTGCACAATGTTGTCAAATTCAATGGAACTTCCACACCCAAATGATTAACAACCAAGATAATATCCGTCTGGAAGTGTCTGTTCTTTGTCTTCTACTTGTTTTATGACTTTGAAGTATTGATATATTATTTGCATATATTTATTTGATTTGAAAATTTATTAAAATTTTATATTAATATATTTTTTTAAGGCCTTAATCACACAAGAGTGAGGGTATCAGAAGACAATCATGGTCCTTGGCACTTTCAGGTAGCTCCATTGCTATTACCGTGTTGTAAAAACACCACAAGGCATTTTCTTTCGGCCAAAACTAATGGTAGTGCTCTTGAATATATATACCACTAAAAATGTAACAATAATAACTTGGCGGATGTATAGTGTACGTATAGTAGTTTTTTTAAGTTTCTAAATAGGTTATTGCCAGCCACATTTGACAACAATGCCTTGGTCATCCCTTTGCACATGATTGTGCTCACAACAGAAAACTTATGTAACGGTAGTCATGGTAAACTTATTGCTAAGATTTCAATAATTGTTATATGAAGCCCACTAGGTGGGCCAATAAAAATTCATTAAGACTCATTAAGTTGCTCCCCTCCACGGAAATCTTTAGTAAAAGGCGAAAGATTTATGCGTTTTGAAGGGAAACCAGAGTTAACCAAAACGCGACATTTTGGAGCCAATAAGTGTTGCGCTAAACAGGAACATGGGGTTTACTTCCAAGCAAGAAGGTAATAAGATCTAGAAAATTTACACGAAGTAACATTAAATCTTAGATAGAACCAAAATATATAATAGAATAACTGCAATAAAAACATAACAAAACGAAGCTGTTAAATTTAATTATATTTTTCTGCGAATGTAAGAACAATAGTAAGTGAGATCAACATTATCGGTCTCTTACATGCCTTTTCACGGTGTAAAGAATAAACACAAATTTTAAATTCCCGTGGCGTATATTAAATAAACTAATGACATCCATGCATTTGTCAATTCTGATTTCTTATTTTCTTGTCTCCTTTCCTCAACTCTAGAACAAGACAGCTAATTAAGTTATTTTTCTTCAGAAAAATAAGTTTTAATGATTCAAAAAAAGGGAAAGAGTTACACATCAAATATGAGTAATGGAGTTTCCAGAGTAAGCAATAGAATGATGAGCAATACAGCATGCTAAAATAAAGTATTTTGGCTGCGACAACCCGAACAGCTGTGAAGAAAGGGTAAGATGGAATGAAGGAGCAATACAACATAAGAAAGCTGAGCATTCCAAATTTGCTGCAACAACCAAACCTAACATTAGCTGTAGTGGGGTCAGCTTTATAATATCAATTTCACATGGGTGTTTTATTATCCCCGAAGGGAGTGGACCGATCCCGGAGGTACTGCAATACCGGGCCGATCCGCGGCAAAGGTGGAGCAAGCCCCTAGCACTTCGCCATAGTCCAAAAATCAGATTAATATCGTAGATCCCACATGGGGATCGTATCAGATATTAAGCTGATAAGAACAGATACTACACTTTGATCTTAGCCAAAAGGCCGAGAAGCGATACCCGCCATACCTGAATCGCGACCTAGACCATCTTCACCTAAAGACCTCAACCGCACAATAAAGTTTAATACTATTAATTTTTTTTAACAACGAGTTATTACTACAATTGGTGGAAGCGGATTAACTCAGTTTATTATTATTCAAATACTCGTGTTGAAAATAACCTTACTGACTTGAGTCTCAACTTAATACTCATTCTTACAGTAATATGAAGTTCTAAGCCACAGTTTCCGGATTCACGAGTGATCTGCTTAAAGACAAAATAACAAGTATGATGATCGTTGCGTGATTTTATTCTACTATAATATCGGGTACCCTTTCTATCAGCACCAAAGGTTGCTCAGAATTGTGTGCATCGTTATATTTATATTATACAATTATGAACATAACTCACGTCCACAGCCTTTCTGCAACATTATTACGTCCACTCTCTCTATACGAAAGAAAACTTTTACCCACGTCAGTCTCCTTGAAATATTGGAAAAGAATTGCTAAAAAGTACCTGGCAAAGAAGCACAAAAACGTCATGCAAATAAAAGAGAAAACTTATACTTAATCGATATGAAATAGAAACACAAAAACCAGTAACTAACTATTATGAAAGAAAACGTTTCAATGGTAACTAAAGGTTATTATTGTAATCCATATTTACATGCAAGGATGCAAAGGTATTACGGAAATTAAGACTCAAGTGAATCTTAAGCAGTGAAAATCAAAGAAAAATAACAAACATCTATCTATTCTATCCATAGTCTCTGCAGCCTTGTTCCCTCCGGATAAGTCCCCCAAAGAAAATAGACACAGCAAAAGAGTTCACCTCTCACTATCCACACACTCCTTTGCTGGCACACTCCCCCTATAAGGTGTACTAAAATCAACCACCTGTATTTTCCTCCTTTTAATAACCTTCACCTTACTTGTTCGAGCTTAACCAGTATAATTCATACACTTGATTACTCACAAGTAAAGTTTAACTATGTATGGACCGAGTACTTATGGATACTACTAATATACTAGACAAAGTTGTTGTTTTTCTGGACACAAGTATAGGCAGTTCATAAACGTTACGTACTTGTTACATGAACATCGTTAATGACTGATAATAACAATGCACATTTCTACAAATCCCATGGCATTCTTACGTTCTTCCTATGACAAGTGCTATTTTTGCACTCTGCAATTGAAAGACTTCCCAAAGACACTTACATGTGATGTCATGTTTAATACGAAGTAAAGAAGCAAAATTACGAAATGAACACGAAAAGCTGGAATAACAAAAAATGAAATATGCCTAATGAATAAATACTAATACTCGCAACAACTACTTTTACATCAGTATTATACAAGTGGGTGTGAGAAGAAAAAAAATCCAAGGTTGACGTAAGAGTTGCTATTATAACATCAATTTATATTTATACAAGACCAAGGGTATACTTTTCATCAATTAAAGTGTTCAGGGAAACATATAATAGACATAACATTGTCACAAGTATTGGCTGAAACAATAGTAATTATAATATTACCTGTGATGCCGCCTCAGTGTGCACTGAAGTTGGTATTGCGGGCAAGAAGGACAGCTCGAGTAAGGAAGTTATATATTTTAGGCACAGGCACTACTGTTTAAAGAACGAATTAGTGAAGTTTTGTCTGTACCTAGACAATTTGTAGTGAGACATAATACAAATTTCATAAAGATGCTCTCAATAAGGAATTTTTCATATTTTCTAGATCCAATCACCATTCTTGCTTGGAAGTAAACCACCATGTTCCTGTTTAGCACAACACGTATTGGCTCCAAAATGTCGCTTTCTAGTTAACTCTGGTTTCCCTTCAAAACGCATAAATCTTTCGCCTTTTACTAAAGATTTCCGTGGAGGGGAGCAACTCAATGAGTCTTAATTAATTTTTATTGGCCCACCTTGTGGGCTTCATATAACTATTATTGAAATCTTATCAATATACACATGGTTTACCTTGTAAGGGGCTTTGCCCTTTTATAAATTACCGTCTGTCTGCCCTGCCTTATTTTGCCATCCCTTGGTTGCCATTCTGTTACTCAATAGTCCATCTATAATCTGTTCGTCGCATTACATGTCCTGCCCACGTCAACTTTTTTTCTTTTAACTGTGGTCAAGATGTCTTCAACTTTGGTCTGCTCACTAATCTATGATGCTCTGCATATATATATATATATATATATATATATATATATATATATATATATATATATATATATATATTGTATATATATATATATATATATATATATATATATATATATATATATATATATATATATTATATATATATATATATATATATATATATATATATGTATATATTATATATATGTGTTATTTATATATATATATATATATATATATATATATATATATATATATATATATATATATTATATATATATATATATATATATATATATATATATATATATATATATATTATATATATATATATATATATATATATATATTCAGGAGTGACGCTACTCGAACTGTTGGGCAGCTTTTGCACCAAAGTGACACATTGCATGTGGCGTGACATGTGCCATGCCACTTGAAAACAAACCTACTGAAATAAATGTAACCTTTCATACCGGAGTGGCGTAACACCCCGCATGTGCCATGTATGACTTGGATGCCACTCCGAGATAGGTCCGGACCATAAATTTTTTAGCGTGCTACATGCCACCTTGCACAATGTTATAAAATTCAATAGAACTTCCACACCCAAATGATTAACAACCAAGATAATATCCGTCTGGAAGTGTCTGTTTTTTGTCTTCTACTTGCTTTATGCCTTTGAAGTTTTGATATATTATTTGCATATGTTTATTTGATTTGAAAATTTATTAGAATTTTATATATATATATTTTTTTAAGGCCTTATTCACACAAGAGTGAGGGTAACAGAAGACGATCATGGTCCTTGGCACTTTCAGGTAGCTTCATTGCTATTACCATGTTGTAAAAACACCACAAGGCATTTTCTTTTGGCCAAAACTAATGGTAGTGCTCTTGAATATATATACCACTAAAAATGTAACAATAATAACTTGGCGGATGTATAGTGTATGTATAGTAGTTTTTTTAAGTCTCTAAATAGGTTATTGCCAGCCACATTTGACAACAATGCCTTGGTCATCCCTTTGCACATGATTGTGCTCACAACAGAAAACTTATGTAACGGTAGTCATGGTAAACTTATTGCTAAGATTTCAATAATTGTTATATGAAATCCACTAGGTGGGCTAATAAAAATTCATTAAGACTCATTAAGTTGCTCCCCTCCACGGAAATCTTTAGTAAAAGGCGAAAGATTTATGCGTTTTGAAGGGAAACCAGAGTTAACCAAAACGCGACATTTTGGAGCCAATAAGTGTTGCGCTAAACAGGAACATGGGGTTTACTTCCAAGCAAGAAGGTAATAAGATCTAGAAAATTTACACGAAGTAACATTAAATCTTAGATAGAACCAAAATTTATAATAGAATAACTGCAATAAAAACATAACAAAACGAAGCTGTTAGATTTAATTATATTTTTCTGCAAATGTAAAAACAATAGTAAGTGAGATCAACATTATTGGTCTCTTACATGCCTTTTCACGATGTGTAAAGAATAAACACAAATTTTAAATTCCCGTGGCGTATATTAAATAAACTAATGACATCCATGCATTTGTCAATTCTGATTTCTTATTTTCTTGTCTCCTTTCCTCAACTCTAGAACAAGAGAGCTAATTAAGTTATTTTTCTTCAGAAAAATAAGTTTTAATGATTCAAAAAAATGGAAAGAGTTACACATCAAATATGAGTAATGGAGTTTCCAGAGTAAGCAATAGAATGATGAGCAATACAGCATGCGAAAATAAAGTATTTTGGCTGCGACAACCCGAACAGCTGTGAAGAAAGGGTAAGATGGAATGAAGGAGCAATACAACATAAGAAAGCTGAGCATTCCAAGTTTGCTGCAACAACCAAACCTAATATTAGCTGTAGTGGGGTCAGCTTTATAATATCAATTTCACATGGGTGTTTTATTATCCCCGAAGGGAGTGGACCGATCCCGGAGGTACTGCAATACCGGGCCGATCCGCGGCAAAGGTGGAGCAAGCCCCTAGCACTTCGCCATAGTCCAAAAATCAGATTAATATCGTAGATCCCACATGGGGATCGTATCAGATATTAAGCTGATAAGAACAGATACTACACTTTGATCTTAGCCAAAAGGCCGAGAAGCGATACCCGCCATACCTGAATCGCGATCCAAACCATCTTCACCTAAAGACCTCAACCGCACAATAAAGTTTAATACTATTAAAATTAAAATAATGAGTTATTATTACAACTAGTGGAAGCGGATTAACTCATATTTTATTATTTTTAAAACAATCGGGTTGAAAATAACCTTACCCACTTGAGTCTCAATTTAATCTTCATTTTTACAGAAATAGAGAGAGAGAGAGAGAGAGAGAGAGAGAGAGAGAGAGAGAGAGAGAGAGAGAGAGAGAGAGAGAGAGAGAGAGAGAGAGAGAAAATTCACTCACGTCAATCTTGAAATATTTGAATACCATTGCTGAAAAGTACCTGGCAAACAAGCACAACAACGTCATGAAAACTCTTACTTAATCAGAATAGAATAGTGCATCAATGACAAATCAACAAATGTTTATGAAAGAAACTGTTTCAACGGTAACTAAAGATTGTTAACGTAAATCCATATTCACATGAATTATTAGATAAGGATCAAATTGTATTACACAAATTAAAGCTGCTTTCATACGGACTACTAAGTGGCGTCAAACAGAAGCTGCTACACGCAAATAAGTAAATAAATTTATAAAACGACTATGGTTCTTTTTTCCGTTTGTCAACTACAAGTTTTTCATATATCTTCTCTTCTTGTGTGGGTGTGTAAGTAATTATACAAATAATACTATAAATTTCATAAAGAAAGGTCTTTTTCGAAACCTTATTGTGTAAAATATTTATCACAATAGTTTGAGCTGTCAGACATTGGGACACTACTTATGAAGCTCCAGCTGATTCAGAGAAACACTGTCAACTCATATCGGTTGGTATTATGAAATCAATGTTCCTGCAGAATCTGAAGGTTAGGTATTAGAAGGAAAATATGGAGGTGCCTGACTCACTGAAATAGTTAGGACCAGGGAAGAAATAAGTTGGTGGAGGAGGAAACTGTTGTTGAATGCTATTAGTACCTTTCAAAGATGCTTATGAATTTTCCCTTTAAAACTAACTTGGCATTTTCGGAGAGGTTTTTGAAGTGAGGCAGACCTAGGTAGATATTGGTTCACTAACAGAGTGGTGAACGATTGGAATAGGCTGGGGAGACACGTAGTAAGTGCTGAGTCAATAGGTAGCTTTAAAAGACGGTTGGATGAGAGTATGGATAGGGATGACAGGTGGGATGGCTAAATATTGGATTATTCCAAGGGTGGAGGACAAGGAACTGCCTCATGTAGGTCACCAACTGGCCTCTTGCATTCTCCTCGTTCTTATTTTCTTATATTAAGCAAGAAATGCATGTCATGATCATCTGGTTCATTTGCTTTTGCTTTTCTTTTTCTTTTTCTGTTTAAAGTAGATATACTCTTATCTTCCAATTTCTGATACAAATCCACTCTACTTTCTTGGTTTTCGCAAAATCTCTTCATAGGAAGTCTTAAACTCTTCCACCTCCATTATTGGTCAACAGCTATAAAGAAAAAAAGGCTGTCAATATTAAATCAGGTAGCAAATTGTAACACTAAATACAAAAAATGCATACATTAATAGTAAGGCTATGTAGTCATAATGTAGGAATGGATGGATCTAACTGCCTCTAATCCTACTCTTTCAGATATTTTGCCGCTAGCTGATAATTCACATTGTTTTCCAAAGTGGAATTTCCATCGCTCAATTGATCGTCAATGATGTCAGTGAAAAAAAATTGAACATCTACAAGACCAATCTTTTCCAAAATTAATAACAAGAGAGTAGCTTAATATTGAACATAGCTTTGAGTCTCAAGGAAATTTTCCCAACTGCATAGGAGCAATAGATACATGAGGCTCATTCAACCAAATAGTAGTGGTTATATATAATTTTGATGTAAGAATTATTTTTCCATGGTGTTATTGGCTGTATGTAATTCCAATTCAAGGTTTACTTTGGTCAGATGTTGGTTCCGATGCTATGGCATCTGATTCATCCATATATAAAATGAGTCTTTTCAAAAAAGGCAGAAAATACTTTGAAAATCCCACATGACAGACCAGTATCAACGAATGGAGATCTGCTCCCCTTCGCTTTCATTGGTGATGTAGCCTTTGGTCATTCCACCCACATGCCAAGAAAAAAAAGAAAAAAAAAATTTCAATTATCGATTGTCAAGAGCGAGACGCTACATATGGCATTAGTACAAATAAGTGCCGTATTTTCTCCAGACAACTGAACGTAAATGTTGGAATACTGAAACTATCATAAGAGCCTTTGTAAGAGATAGGGATGGTATAGATTTTTTAAATACTTTGAATATAGACTGGATACAGATGATGATGTAATACAAGCATGGGGTCCTCAATCAGCTCTAACAATTAGATAAAAGTTTGCAGAGTACTTTTCTAGTAAAGAGGGATCAGTCAGTGCCTTGGCAAGCTAGAATAATTGGAAATTAAAGTATTTTTATACGTCAAACTTGAGTATTAACATAATATTTTGAAGCAATATTCTTTATCTATACTATGTAACAAACAATCATTTCACTCCTATAGTATTCATCTTATTACTTTTTGTTATTCTAATTATATCCAACATCTATCTAAGATATTTGTTATGTTACTGATCTTACAATATATGCATTGAACATGGGGAATAGCTTATTATATATTCATGGGGAATAGCTTATAATATATTCATAAGAAAAATAAATAAACATACCTGATTTATTTTTCCTTGAAGTCTGGTACAAAGATGTTATAGAGTTCTTCCCATGACTTCCTTTTTTATAATTCATTGTTGTAGTCATTGCTCCTGGTGTCCAAAAGTGTTGGTAATTTCTCTTATTTCAAGAGCGAGATGCTACATGTGGCATTCTTACAAATTGCCATATTTTCTGCAGACAGCTGAACATAAATGTTGGAATGTTGAAACTATCATAAGAGCCTGTTGCACATAGCACAACTTAATAAGAGATAGGGATGGTATAGATTTTTTAAATACTTTGAATATAGACTGGATAAAGATGTTGTAATACAAGCATGGGGTCCTCAATCAGCTCTAACAATTAGATAAAAGTTTGCAGAGTACTTTTCTAGTAAAGAGGGACCAGTCAGTGCCTTGGCAAGCTAGAATAATTGGAAATTAAAGTATTTTCACAAGCCAAACTTGAGTATTAACATAATATTTTGAAGTAATATTCTTTATCTATACTATGTAACAAACAATCATTCTATTCTCATAGGATTTATTTTATCACTTTTTGTTATTCTAATTATATCCAACATTTAAGATTTTTGTTGATACTAATCTTACAATATATGCATTGAACATGGGGAATAGCATATGATATATTCATAAGAATAATATAGCAACCTACCTGTTTTATTTTCCCTTGCAGAACCCAATTTTTTGAAGTTTGGTACGAAAATGTTATAGAGTTCTTCCCATGACTTTCCTTTTTTTATAATTCATTGTTGTAGTCATTGCTCCTGGTGTCCAAAATTGTTGGTAGTTTCTTTTTTTCAATTATGAAATTAAGAACAGGTAACTCGTTTTACGCGAGTATTGTGTTCCTGAAGCATTCGCATATTTTAAATTTCATGTAATGTAAGTTTAGGTAATTTTCCCAGATAGTGTAAATACATGTAAAATCTACTTATGTGTTCTTGAAATACTATGAATTTTGATGATTAATACTTTTAATTAGCGCAGCACCTAACAAAACAAGTTGTTCAATAATAAGAAACAAGAAACACTTTCTTTTTATTTGGATCGCATCGCGCTATTCTAAAGAAATAATGTAATTAAAGCAAAAATACTGTCTTTTTGACATAGTGTTAAACCAAAAACGGGTATTTTAAAATCTTGTAAAAAGGAAGTTACCTGTACATCAAGAGACGCCACGGTAAATTTTTTCAAAATTAACCAAGCTCTGTAAAAATCAGGATCTGGTGAATGATTGACTGGTACAGCTTCATAAATGATGGAACACAGTCTGTCAGTGCCAACAGATATAGATCATAGCGTTAAGGTGCATACATAAAGAAAACAGGTTTACCTGCGCGGGCTGCCAGTGCCGACCGGCATCTATTCGCTTCAAGAATTGAACCACATAAACAAATGTAGGTGTGCATAGGAAAAGCGAGCTCGAGCAGGCTCCAGTTAGCAGCCAGCTCCAATCTGCTTTCCTGGTTCCTCAGAGTACCATTTTTGCCTGCTTAACCTGTGTGGGTAGACACGTAGACTGGAGAGCATTATGGATGACGAATAACAAAAGTATTTGAGAGTCCACCATTGTGAGACAAAAGGAATAAGCTCCACGCAGGTTGAAGTTATGTAGTACACACCCACGCAGGTTGGAGTTATGTAGTACACACCCACGCAGGTTGAAGTTATGTAGTACACACCCGCGCAGGTTGGAGTTAGTTACCCACTTCCTTTGCGACCACCTTCCTGCGCAGGTAACCTAAATGGGTCAGTGCTAGTAACCTGCTTTTTTTGTGTTTGCACCCTAAGAGTAAAAAGCAGAGTTCCTCGGGCTTTCTGCTGGGCCTCTACTCTTCCTGCTCATGATAGGTGACATTAACAATAAAGCAAGCAAATCCAGACATCATAATTTGCAGATGACACAAGAATTAACAGTGCAATAACAATGCAATAGAAGATGCCAAAAATTTACAAGCTGATGTCAGTAAAATAACTTACTATGCTACCAAGATCAACATGGACTCAAACGAGGTAAAGTTTGAACTAATAAGATATGGGAGGGATGCTCACCAGAAGACTTCCCAGTACCTAGTAGCTGCCCAAGAAATTGAGGAAAAGGAATCTCTATAGGACTTATGAGTACTAGTTAGTAACAACCTCTTATCCAATGCACACATCGAGAACATCACAAGGACAGCTATCCTATTGACGAGAAAAATTCTCTGAACCTTCCAAATATGGGAACCTGAACATCTAATTCTGCTTTGGTAATCTCTAGTGATGTCCAAAATGGAATACCTGCATTAGCTATGGTCTCCACACAAAATAAGTGAAATCAAGCAGCTGGAACAGACACAAAGGGTCTTCACAATAAAACTTCACACAGCTAAAAACCAATACTACTCAGAGACTCTGAAACTACTCCTTGCAAAAACGGAGATAGATACCTACTGCATAATATGCATATGGATAATTCTGGAGGAGCAAGTCCCAATCCCCACAACACTAACCACAGCTGGGATAAAAGGCTAGAAACACACTCAATTTGGTAGGATCTGCTACAGACAATCAATCAGCGTCTGAGGTCCATACATGCCATAAGCTTTGTTAACGAGCGACCTCAATACTTCAACTGCCTACCTTTGGACGTCAAGAACACTTCTAACTGTAGCACACAAACTTTCAAGAGGAAGCTGGAACGGTTTCTGCAAAGCATCTCTGATGAACCCTTTATCCTACATACTCCCACTTTAAGGGAAGCAGAGAGCAACTAAATCCCAGATCAACTGATCCACATCAGCAAAGCACAATGTATGGGCAGTGGACTACCAAGTCCACTGTGATCATTACACCTCAACACAGGACAAGTAAGACAAGCAAGTAAAGTCCCATATTCAAGTCCTGTCAATGGTGTAAATTTTACAACTGTCATCGAGTAAATCAAAATTATCTTTGTCACCGTCACCTTCAATTGTAATCAGTCAAATACAACACCTTCAAGGAGTCCCACTATAACCACACAAGCCAATGGTGTATAGTAAACACAATGGTAAACAGCCTGTTTACAATGTAACATTTGCAAGGAACACTGTGTAATACATATTCGACACCACAAATTCACAAGTGAATGCCATTTGTATAAAATGCGGTGTCATTAAAGCAACTAGAGAATGGGGATTGGATACATTGCCCGCACACACAATCCACCTGTATCAACATATTAAAAATCAAATACAGTAATGATAACAGTACCTTGTGGTGGAGAGGGGGGCGGGCTGTGTCCAATGCTGAAGAGTCATGTTCAAGCAGTTGTTTTCTGCAACATGCAGAACAAATACATTATCAATAGTGACTTTAGACCAAGCATGTATATGAACAATGTACACAATACCTAGGAGATAATGATTGGTGCAGAAGGTTGATTGATTTATATCAAAATGTTACAATTTAACAAATTCTTACACATTTTTACAATATCAGTTTGTGGCATTAGTCCACTGAGCATCAGCTCCCCAGCAGACAGAAAAGAAGCTTATACAGTTATGAATACATATCAAGTGGCAATATATAAACAAAGAATATCCTAAATGTTCCTTAATATGGTATACACCTAGAAAATATAAATTTCCCTATATACTAAACATAAAAAAATAACAAATTACAAAATACTGTTACTTCATGAAGAAAAGAAAAAAAGTTCCGTTATTTTGAGTTTGAAAATTATATGGGTGGTGCAGAAGGTACATCTTGAGTAAAACATTGGAGTAGGTGGGAGAGTTTGAGGTAGTTATTCCGCTACTAACAATGAGGTTTTCCTGCACATAAAAAAAGACTGTAAATTTCAGTAGTAATAGTAGTATAACTTGTACCATAAAAGGTGAAAGTTTAAGTATGCTGAGAACATGATGAGGTGGATGTGTACAGGTAGGAAATATCCCCTTGAACGTGTAGTTGAGATAGAGGGTATCAGTGAGGTAATGAACATTGGCAGACTGTTGGTTTGACCATGTCGGGAGACAAGAGTAGAATGGCAGAGTGAAGCATGTTCAGCATTATAAAATGGAAGCTAATATGCCAGTAAGTAGCCTTAAGACGCAGGATGAGGTCCTGAGGAGACACCTACAAAGAAAGGGACTTGACAGACAAGTTGTGTGCACACAATTGTATTGCCTGGCAGGCTACCATCAGGTGGCATGCATTGATCCATATCAACATGGAACTATCCTTACAAAACAATGATGAAACAATGATGACATATGCACACTTTTATGGTGGACATTAAATTTTCCAATCTTTCTCCATTGTATGACTTTCAATGTTTTCTCACTTCTTGGCCCCAACCCACCTCAGTCCAATAAATGGAACAGTATATGTTATCTATAATCATGTTGTTAAAGACATTTCAGAACTAAAAGTTGGTCTGTCAATAAGTACCAAACCAAAGGTGAAGGAATGGAATGTGGAGCGATTGAGCCTCGAACACAACACCCTAAGGTGGTTTGGCCACATAGAAAGAATGTCAGGGAGTGAAATTACAAAGTGTGCATGAATAATGTAGAGGCAGTTGGTGCAAAAGGACGACCCTCGGTGAAATAGGAAGAGAGAGGCAGGAGTATGTGTGAGAAAGGGAGAGAGGAGATTGAGCAGATAAAAGCAGGAAATAAAGTAATGTAAGGACAACAATAAATGGAAACTCTTCTCATGGTCATCCCCCGAGGTGAGTCCCAAAGAACAGGCATCAGATATACGTATAGTGGTTGAGGTTTCAGCTACAATATCATTCCAGGATGTGTTTCTATGTATCATGTGAATCAATTTTGACACCCTTCAGTACTACTCAATATCATGATGAAAAATTTGTGATGCATACTTTCAGCTTGTATTTTTGAGTAATCCTCACTTAATGATTAACATCATTTAATTTTCGTCTACATAATCGTCATTTACTGTTTTTTCCAAGAATTTTGAGACGTATTTTCAAAATGGTTTTAATTATCTTCACTTGCAAGAGAGGAGTATCAAATTGACTAAATTGATCAACCTTTTTAACTCTTTCTGAAATTTATTTTTTTGCAACAACAATGTAAGCAGGCTTCTTTTAATATTTTTGAACTCCTTCGATGCGGTTATCTTTTTATTATGCACAAGTAGCAATGATTTAATTATCTGCGATTAGCAATCTGCTCTCCGTGCCCTCTCTTCTCCCAAGCCTGAATCCCGTAATCTAGTCAATAAAATACTGCGTCAACTCACCACAACTCTCGAACAGTCACTCTTGGTGCACTTTTTGTGGATCCCCTCTCATGTTGGAATACCAGCGAACGACACAGTGGACCTCCTCACCAAGACTGCCTGTGGGCAGACTTTGCCTGTAGGTGACGCCTCACCCTGCTCCCTCTCCTATTATAAAGATAATACATCCTGCCACTCACTTGTCTATCCTCCACTGCAAGAATACTGAGCGGACCCAAAGTATAATAATCTAGCACTACAACCACTTCATCACAAGTACCGTCGCCGTGGACTAATGGTTCACAAACACAACATGGTGTGTAGTGTGTGCTCGGCTCAGGCTAGGATAAAGACCAGTGTGGCAGGAGACGTGCCTCAGTACTCCTCGTGCAAACTGTGCCACTCACCCAATGCCAACAATCTCAAACAGTCTGGTATATAGATAGATAGATAGCCTTTATTTGCCAGATGCATTGTACTGGAATGACGCTCCACTAAATACTGTCCAAGAAAAACTACCTCATTGATGTATCCTAAACTGAATATCTATACACCCAATATGGAAAGTACTGAGCTCTGTTTAGCGAGCCAAGTTTGCTGAGTGAAATGGTTAAACGTTACCTGCAAATATACATTTAATGGCTTTTTCTTATCTTCTAATACTTTGTCATTTGTCCTTTGCATGTATGACCACCTGGAAACATTTTGACATGCTGTTGATAAAGCTTGGGAAATACACAAGGGTACCCGATACAACACAGGTTAAGATACAGTTGTCTTATTTCAATGATCCATTACTAACACTACAATATAATTTCATACCGTACTGCGAGCAAATACTTAATAACAAGAGAAATCATTCCTGGTTTAATTAATAATGAAATTGAACGGTTGTTTCAGGCAAGAACTGTACACCTAGATTGTATAATAAACTACCGAGGTCTGTGAAAACAAGTGATACTGTCAATGTATTCAAGAAGAGGCTAAAGACATTCCTATTCTGTGATTGCTATGATCTCCAGGATTTAACGATTAATGTAGATTATGCTCTATAACTGTGTTCTGTGCATAACAGTATTATTATTAATTTAGGGTTTCATTTGTAAGATTACACAGAATGGATGTTTATGTAAGGTAAGGTAAGGTAAGGTTGCATGGGTTTCAGTTCCGGTATCCATCAATAAAGATGCTCTCCAGAACGTCAGCCGGGCAAGCCCAACCCCCTACTGTGGTGCCCGATCACAGCAGTTCCTCCCCAGTAAACAGCTTAAGCATCACAAGCCCGGGCGGGGACTCGATCTGCCAACCAAGCGAATGCAAGGCCAGCACGCTACCACTGTACTAGCCAGGAGGCTAGTGCATTATGTATTAGTATGTGTAAGGTTATTGTGATAGTACATTTAGATGTACATATTATATATTTTGTAGATTTATGTGCAGTGCAAATTATTCTAGTAACTATCTTGTCAATCTTGTATTTTAGATGTTAGTAGTTTTGCAAGTTCATTTATATTATTGTACTGTATCAGTACGTTTATATATATATATATATATATATATATATATATATATATATATATATATATATATATATATATTTTTTTTTGCAGTATACTATTGTAATCAATAGTCATATACCTTGTATTTTAAAACTTCTTATACTCAGGTTGATCTGTATTAGGAATGTTTTTATTATTGTCTGGCTGTAATTGAAAAAAACTGTAGGCTCAATAGAGCGCCACAGGCTGGTGGAATCGAGCCAGATACCTAAATAAAGATAAAGATAAAAGAAATATTTTAGATAAACATGAAATCGCAGCATTCATGTGAAAACAAAGGATTTCTAACGTTATTTTAAAGTGGCTATGGCAGATGCACTAGCCTTTGAGTGCTTTCTTTATTACCTCCGCCAAGGAAGTTGAGCGAGGTTGTTTTCACTTTGATAACTCCGCAAAACTCACCAACTTGACTCCCTACCTATAATTAATTAGTTTTTTTTTTTTTTAATCACTATTTTTTCAAAACATCTTTCCCACAACTATGAAAAAGTGGTGATTTTTAAGAAAAGTGAATAGAAAAATAGAACAAAATACATCAAAACCTATACCCAATGCCAACAATCTCAAACATTACTGCCTTCAATGTCCCACAGTTCAAAATGTGTTACCTCACACACAGTCTATTATAGAAGTATGTGAGTACTTAATGACAGATAACCATTAAGACAACATTCTAGTGAGACACCCACACTTTGGTGGGTGTTAATTATTGTACATATTATAATAGATGGAGTGTCATGTGAATCACGAGGAGTTATTTGTACATAGTTTACTTGTCTTGTAGGCCTATTAGGTTTGTCGCTCCTAGAGCGTAATAAATTGATAAAAACTAAAAAAAATCATCTGAAAATAATAACATTAATAACATTACCTAACCTGACTTACTACTAACCTCCAAGCTTGCAAAGACACCTTCAAGGGCTTACCATCCTGCCCTACGGATCCTCTAACTCCGTTTTATTGCCATTAACCAAACCTGCTTTAATAACCCCACGATGAGAGGGGGCAAGGTCCCCAGACTCCCTGCTGTGGGTCAGTCGGAACGCTTATCAAAAATTATAATCATAGAACGACGTTGACAGTCAGACAGATCGCATATCAAAAATTATATTCAATGAAAAAGTTATTAACAATGAAGTCAACCAAACCTTATGTAACGTGAGCTAACCTGTCACAGCCTAGTAATACAACAACAGCTTACTTGAAAATACGGCAGTACGGAGTAGGAACTTTATCTCAGGAGTGATGTGGTCTAACTTTCAATAACCATCCAGCTACTAGTAAGTAAGTTAATGCGAAGAGAGTAATAAGAGCCATACATCAGTGATATGTGTCGGGCTTCTAGCGTCAGCGTGGAGTTACCAAACGAACGCCACCGTCACCCACCACCACCACCACCATTCCTCTACACCTCACACTACCCTCATTCACACCTCCTCCAGGCTCACACTAACAACCAAGGACCTTAATAGCTTCCTAGGTAATCACACTCACCCCAAATAACACTTCTCCATACTCACAATAACCACAATTACCTACACAGTCTCTCCTCCACCACCATCACCACCATCGCCATTACTCGACCTCGAACACCATACATAACTTTCATCATTTACTCCATTATAACAATTTTCTACCATCCTCACCTTACTCAGTCACGTTCAGATGTTTATGCTGCAACTTTCAAGCAGCAGAAGGGACTGAGCTAAGTGTATTTGTGGTAATTATCAGTATATCCAGCGAGACGCAACACGAGACGCCGATGCGCCTTCCTTGCCAATGTGTGACTGAAGATTCTTGCCAGATTGATACCGTCGTATTTAATCGGAAAATAATTCAGAACTCTCCTGCAATCAATTTATTGTATTTCATTGTACGTTAGGGTGGCTTCTGGTATGTAGTAGATTTTTTGGGTAGGTAAAGGGGGGGAACGTTGTGCAGTGATTCCATATAAGAGGTTTTGTGTTTGTAATTATCTTCTGGGTGTCAAAGGCGAAGCAGCACAGACAGATTTTTAATTCCTCTCATGTAAATAGTTGGATTTTAATATGATGAACGATATAAATATATGTGTACAAATTCTGCCTCTACCCAGCGCGGCGTGTTGCCTTTCATTATAGTAGAAGGGAGGCTCTGGCCGTATGGTTTTAATAGTCTGAAACAATACGCTCAGAGCCTCCCTTCTACTGTAATGAAAGGCAACACGCCGCGCTGGGTAGAGGCAAAATTTGTAATAAAGATTGTGGCTACGTAGCAAACCAACAAGAATATGCGAGGAAAGTTTGCGTTGTGTGCGGGAGACGGTCTGTGTGGCCTTGACGGTGTGAGATGGAACCTGTAGTGATGAAACTTTATTTGTACAGCCTAGGCCCTCATATTCCTAGAAATATGTATAGAGTCGAGCTGTATTCTGTCCAGAAATAAATAAATAAGCTACGTGTTAGGTTGTGACACTTCCAGGACTTGAGGCAGTGAAGCAGGACAAGCTGATCGTCACTTTCAAGGTCATGCACGCGATAAATTACCATGTATTCTTAAAATGTAAAATAACTATTATAATATTTCTGCACTATATGTTCTTTGCTTTTTATTTTTAGAACATAATGCATTAATCATTTACAAATATTCTTAATAAGGATCTGAAGGCCTTGGCTGAACAAATAAATTTTCACTAAACTTGCACCGCCAAGGCCTCACAGCGGCTCCCGCAACGCACCTCAATGAAAAAATACTCCATTTTACGTAAACCAAAGCATCACATCACATCCTGTAGTATCTACCTTCACTCGTGGGACACCTTGCATCAATATTTTTGTTGATATTGTACATTATCACTCGAACTGTGGCGCAGGTTATGTCTGGCCTTACGTCCTGTCCAATGATAGTGAAGGGAACTGGGACGGACGGACGGACACACAGGTAAGGCTGTTTAATCTTCCTTTCCTGTCAGTCACAAATCTGATGTAAATAGTATTAGCTCCCTTACCTTAGCACTATCAGATGACCAACCAACGCACAACGTTGACGGGCTCTAGATAGCCCGCGTGTCTCCTACATGGGAACACGACACACAACCAACCACCCAGGTGACCAAGGGCTAACTGAGAGGGAACTTGACCCGTGTGTATCTCATGATCCAAAACAAAATTCACACATTAAACAAATCTGAACAGGAAAGACAATTACCACCATAGCAAACTTTTATTAGGCGTTTTGTAAAATAGTTTATTCGTGAAGCAAAAGTTTCCTTACGGAGGAATCTACTTAAGTAATGAGTAAAATTTTCATATCATGGGAATATGGAAAGTCTTAATGTGTTGTTTCAGTAATTCTTATCAGATGCTTCTAGTTTCGTCCAGGCCTGCAACAACTGAACTACTGGGAATGCCTGAAGGAGCTTAAGTTGTACTCCCTGCAGAGGAGACGAGAATGCTACATAATCATATATGTATGGAAGACCTTGGAGGGACGTGCCTAATGTGGGAGTGCAGTGTAACAACCATCTTAGAAGAGGCAGGCTGTGTTACATTAAGAGAACAGAGTCCAAAACGCAGAAAACTGCAACAATCCTCCACAACTCTTTCACAATGAATAGAGCTCGTCTTTTTAATGGTGTCCCCAAGCCAATCAGAGAACTGAGAGGAATCTCAACAGATTCCTTTAAGTACCAGCTGGACAAGTGGTTGGCTACAACACCTGACTAGCCACCAACACCAGGATACACCAGCGCCGCCCTTAACTCCTTAGTGGAGTTGGGCAGTTTTAAGGGGAAAAGCCTGGTAGCAGCGGAGGTCCACCTTAGATGTACCCTTGCAGGGTGAAATACAACAAAGTAAACAAAGTAAGTAAGTACCCACCTTGACAAAAAGCCACATACTCGCTCAGTAAGTTTACCTCATCACCATTGACACACCCATCAACTCTCTTTATTGACTTGTTATTTTCTTTACCTTATGTTAATTAAAGCCGCACCTGAAGAGGCGAGGCAGCAGTCGAGGCAGCAGGACAGGCAGCAGGCGAGGCAGCAGGACAGGCAGCAGGGCCTAACTGGCATCGAACACTCCCGTTAGGCTTCGTATTGCTGACTCCTCCGTTCACAAGGTGGAAATAATCTTGCTGTGAACTTTGCCTGCCCCGTGACACAAGCCAAGGATACAATATTAACTAATTTATTTATAAGTCTGTCTGTTGGAAAATTCTCAATACTAAATTAATGATGAAGGTAGGCTACTGAGGATGTATTGTAAATCATAAGAAATAGAAACTGCAACCAGAGGGATAACAAATATTATCTTTTATTTAAAAATGTTGACAGTTTATTTCTGGCCTTTCATCCTGTCCAATGATAGTGAAGGGAACTGGAACACACACACACACACACACACACACACACACACACACACACACACACACACACGCACACACACACACGCACACACACGCACGCGCACACACACGCGCGCGCGCACACACACACACACACACACCCACGCCCACACACACCCACACCCACACCACCCACACCCACACACACCCAACACAGTGAAGTTACTTAAAGCAAAAGGAAAATAAATTAAGAACTATAAACAATGAAAACCGAGTGGGCGGGCGAGTCTCGACCTCACTGGCTGGGACTGCGAGGAGGGAGGACTATGGGTGCTAATCCATGCCTGTTAATCCCCTCCGAACCACCACCTCCCCGCCAACACAGCTGCACTTCCACCTACCACCCTCAGCTGCACCTCTACCCAGCACCTACAGCTGCCCCTCCACAAATCACCCTGTGGGTGATATGTGGCCTCCTACAGGCGGCACCTTCCCTAACACCTGAAGGCGATGCCAGCTACCCAGGCTCGAGTCCATCCCCGGCCTCCAAGGTGCTACAACACCGTCACCAGACACCACCGAGGTGGACAAGGTCGTGAAGCGGACCTGACCTGACCCACGACATACCACCATCTATCACTATGCTAACAATTTGTCTGAATAGTCTCATGTTAAGAAGAAACAAAGTCTTCCACTCCACACATTTAGAATTAAGCAATTTTAAAATGTATATTTTCAGCTTATAGCTGCTTTTTCTAATAAACCGTCTATTATTATTATTATTACACAGGTAAGGCTGTTTAACCTTCCTTTCCTGTCAGTCACAAATCTGATGTAAATAGTATTAGCTCCCTTACCTTAGCACTATCAGATGACCAACCAACGCACAACGTTGACGGGCTCTAGATAGCCCGCGTGTCTCCTACATGGGAACACGACACACAACCAACCACCCAGGTGACCAAGGGCTAACTGAGAGGGAACTTGACCCGTGTGTATCTCATGATCCAAAACAAAGTTCGAACACATTAAACAAATTTGAACAGGAAAAACAATTACCACCATAGCAAACTTTTATCATGTGTCCTGTAAAATAATTTATTCGTGAAATGAGTTTAAAAAAAAAAGTTTCCTTCCGGAGAAAACTGCTACCTCCGTTCACAAGGTGGATATGATTTTGCTGTGAACTTTGCCTGACCCGCGAGACAAGCCAATTAAGGATACAATATCCATTTATTTATTTATTAGTCTATCTGTTGGAAAATGTTCAATACTAAATTAACGTTGAAGGTACTGAGGATGAATTGTAAATCGTAAGAAATAGAAACTGCAACCAGAGGGATGTAAAGGATGAACAACAATAACAAATATTATCTTTTATTTTAAACTTTTGACAGTTTATGCGTAAAGTATAATGTGTATATATATTAAAAATGAACATAAACTGTGATCCCAAGCGAACTTCCAGACATCGTTCCATCAAGATGTCTACACAAGGTAACACCAAACTTCAAGTCTCGCCGAGTTTCACCCAAGACGATCAGCCTCACTTCCACTGTGGACTCCTTCGCTGCACTCACTTGAGACCCTCCACTGGCCTTGTACATCACCTGCCATATACATAGCATCATTCAGTAAGCTAAAAATAAGACTAGTAGCCCTCCTGCCCCACACATGACTTGGAAGCTGCATAAGTGTCCTTGGTGCATTGCTGAACACATCTCTGATACATGGAAGCTGATGGGAATGACATCAAACTAACAAGTGAGTTTATATTTGTGTGTTCAGTCTTATTCTTTTAAATTTAATCGCTTAAAAGTACAGATCGGTTTCCTTCCAAGGACAAGCCGCTTTACCAAGCATAGAAAACCGCAGTGGATTCTGTAACCTCCGCTAATCTGAATACTTGTGTTGATCATATTGCATTCTGCAGAACTTTATTTATTTTAACCTCACGTTTCAGTCTATGCCTTTGGAGCATTCTGATGGAATGATTATCTGAATAAATAAATCCCAAATTATTAGCAATTTACGTCTTATTCTACATCCACTTGAAAAAAAAGTAAAATTACTACTAATAGAACCTAAAAATGTGGGTTACAATAATTATTCTTTAACTATATTAAAAAATGAACTAACTCAAGGCTTCACTATAACAAAATCAATGTGTAAGAGAGAAAAGCGAGCCAAGCACAGTAGTATATAGATGTATGAGCATTACATTGTCTGCCATCCACCTGTCGCATTTGGTAAAAACAAGATATCCAGAAAAATATGTTGGCTTCTTACATACACTACACATGTGATCTAAAATAGGACACTATAATGAGCTTAGCATATACAGTTTTACTACTAGTCTAGCAAGTATTACTGTTCATACATACTTTTTACAATACTATACGTATTTCATTTATGTGGCAACCTGCAAATTGCACGAGGAGCCTACAAAAAGTCCAGGCAGTGCTTTTACACACACACACACACACACACACACACACACACACACACACACACACACACACACACACACACACACACACACCCATACACACACACACACACACACACACACACACACACACATACACACACACACACATACACACACACACACACACACACACATACACACACACACACACACACACACACACACACACCCACCCATACACACACACACACACACACACACACACACACATACACACACACACACACACACACACACATACACACACACACACACACACACACACACACACACACACACACACACACACACACACACACACACACACTGCTCAGGACACAGTTCAAGCCCAAACCTGCTTCCAATTTTGTAGTTATGTAGCGATTAGGTTCACTGCTGACATAACAATATAATGTTTTCTATGATGACATAAGAAGAAAGATCTTACTGTAATTAAGTATACTGCCAAGAAAATCAATATACACAAGTAAATAAATGGTCACTAAGAATACAATGAGTGCTGTACTTCTCCCTTCTAACACAACATACTCAAGAGTTTTGCATCACTGCATCAGACAGACAACAAACATGCACAACGCACTGTTCTGTCCTGCCACTGCCGCCGCCGTACGCTGCCTGCACTACCACTGCCCTGCCCTGCCCTTGCACCACACCGCTGCCGTTATAGTGAAGGTCTTTCCTCAACACAATGGGAAGTTTGTGCCTTTTAAAATCGTTGAAAATGTGAAGTGAGAATACATATTACCAAAATCTAATTTATAAGCAACAAAACCTCTCATCATGTAAATCTAATAAAGATGCAAATGTTTTCATAAGATTCTGAGCAGCTCCGTAAAACAGCTGCAGGAAAAATTGTGGATGCCTGCAATATATATATATATATATATATATATATATATATATATATATATATATATATATAAATCAACTCAAGTTTTCATAGCAAAATTAGGGTAGACCGAACCTTGTGATATTTAAATCAAAGAGTTCGGGTAGACACTAGAGCAATTTTTTTCTTCTGAACTCTATACACACATCATCCTCGGGGACAGACATCTTACACAAACAGTCGGTAAATACTCCAGTTCATGATCTTATGTTACATACCAACTGAGCCTTATTAACCTTCAAAAAGTTATACTCAATAGCTATGAAAATCCTCCACATTACATTCACTAAACCCATACTTAAGCGTTGTATAAGTTAACTGGGTGTCCTAAAGACTTTTTTTTAATGAATTTATTATTTTTTTTTTACTTTTTCATCAAGTGCCAGTACTAAGGCGTGAGTGCACGTGAGTCAGCTGGCTCGGCACCACGGGACAACGCCTTCTCACGCCTGTACGAGTGTGTCATGTCTGTCTGGTGTTGCAATACTCATCACCTTCCTATTAAAGGCTCATCTCATCCTCAGTGTCATTTTCAGCCTTATACATTTTCAAACAGAAGAGAAAAGGTGATATTGTCGGAATGGCCTGTGTTGTAAATATATGAAGACAGAAACACACACACACACACACACACACACACACACACACACACACACACACACACACACACACACACACACACACACACACACACACACTGCATACTTAACAATCTTCCTCTCAGTCTCGTTGAAGTCCATTACACAGCACAACACAGGTTTTATGTATTGAACTGTGCTAATAATAATAAGAAAAATATTTAATAAACAAATAAACAATTCAGCCCCACAGTTATGGCTTCCAGAATGACGCAGAGATGGTAATTATTCTCTTATTACAGTATATAGTAATTTTTTTTTTTATAATCATACCTAACTAGTCAGGGGTAATTTGTCATCATTTAGTCGGTAAAGTAAATAAATAAAAACCTTTAACCACTGTAGAAGATCTCATTCAATTAATTTTTTTTCTGTTCCTTTGCATCACAGCATCAGAAGGTTGGCGCACCGTTGAAAAGGTGAACATGAAACCAGGGAATACAAGTGGCAGTGAGAGAGACAAGAGGCGAGGCACGAATGGGAGACACGTTCTGCTTGTGCTTCTTTATCACCACTAAAACCCTGCCGTCCAGTTTGAAGCTGAACAAACCAGGTCGCTTTAAAATTTATAATTCTGGTTAACTTAGTCACCTGTCGCTTTATCCACTCCTATGATGGTAAGAAAGTCAATGTCAATATTACGATCCACACATACGAATGATTCAACCTTAGTGATTCAAGATCGTTACGTTGATCTTGATTCCGTTATAAAGATGAAACTCAAGGTTATGTTGGAGATGCATCAATGCTTTCAATAACACGTTACTCTAATATGATAATGTGACTGCAGGTAAACATGGGGACTCTTTTATAAGGTTTGCTGAGGAATTTCAATTATCTTTTCTTAATCCTAAACATACGTACTTTAATATTATTCAAGAGACACCAATATAATAATCAATCCTCCAATTGTGAATGAGTGTGACGATGGAGTGTTGTGTTGTCGTTGCTTGATACTAGTTACCCTTCCACTGAGCTCTTGGTGTGAATGTTTCGTCGTTCATTGAAATCGTTCAGCACAACTCCGTCACAACATCCCACCGTCATGTTTTCCTTTCTTGGCGGTGATAATTCAGCATTTTTCCTACATGACTACAAAATGAACACGTTACATTATACATTAATTGCACACACGCGTCTCCTAACAACCGTGTGCACAAGTTGGGCTCATTCTACAGTGTTATAAAGGCGCCACTAGGGCACCGACTCCCTCTGAGGGCAGCCTTGCACTACCACGCACTACACACACACACACACACATACACACACACACACCACTACGCTAAGCTAATTCTACGCGGGCAACACACACCAAGAATCTTTACAGGATGAGACTTAAGGTATATATTTGAGGATGGGATTCCGTAATGACTCTTCTGTCTTACACTAGTATATACATAACACCGATGAATGCCACAATGATGCCTAATATATCATACTACACTTCACTCTGACGTGCAATGTAACACCTGTACAGCGGACATCAAAGTGAGAGTAATATTTGCAGAGTAATACTTCATTATATTTAGACAGATTTTTCATTGATCGATTTTGAGATATATAGAACAGATTGTGGCATTCTTTTCTCCCTTATTGACCTAGATTAAATATAACATTTGTGAAATTCCTCAGCGATAGTTTGACCTCCCCCCAGGCAGCCCTTCCCTCCCCCCTCTCTCCAAGTGGGAGGCGCGGGGCTGGCGGGGGGGAGTGTGGCGCTTCCCTCATCCATCCAGACAGGGACGCGCCCCACTGCACCACTTCAAACACTCGTAATGGAAACTCGCTAAAACCACCACCTCTCCAACAAAAACCTGGATTTTCGAGCAAGTTAAAAGTTTAGGCTGTGAATAGGCTTATCATGTTGCCGTTGTGGTTATGATATTTGACAAGACTTCTTTTCCCTTTATCAAGTTACTATTATTTAACGTCATGAATATATATAAGTTAGCTAGAGTGACAGACAGCCTGGCGTGGCGTGTTGTAAATATGAATTAATATAAAGTTGGGCTTCTTTCTTAGACGTGTGTGTGTCAGCATATCTTTTAATATTAATTACTGTATGCCAATTAGCTGTCTTGTCATTTCCATTCGCAATTCATTTCTAATTTAATAACTCATAACAAACCTAAAAAAAACCTTCACATCTATAATAAAAAACCATCGAAGTGGAATACCATAACTACCTTTAATTAGAAACTGACTGAACCCAAACATTCCCTCGCCATGACGCTATAATTGCCTCGTTAAGGGGGGCGCAAGGGTAGTTTGGCGGCAGGTGTTTCACAAAGCACGTCTCCCCTTCCTCCCCAGCCTGCCTCGCTTACGGCTCCACATGGAAATCAGGCGGGGAGGAAATAAAAGCAGCGACCATAATAACATGATCACAGGATATATATAAATCAGCCGTTATCATCACATACCAGAATCAGATGAAACACGGTTGCAACACTCTAATTTCGAGGGGGACATAGCGTGCTAAAAAAAAGATAAATTCCATTACGCTGCAATTGCATACAGAAATACGTCACATAATTTCATCAAACTGGTCTAGAAATGGCTGAAAGTATTTTTTGGTCGTGATGGATAAAATGTATGTACGTATCTCACCACAAAGCCGTCATTCCTGCCTCCACTCTGCCTCTCGTCACCTTTACTGCCTCCTCACACCCTCTGTATTGTTACGTGGTTTGAACTTGACGTCTGTGTACATGTGGAAGTTGCTCTCAAGGCACCGTGCAAATACCTGACTTGAAACCCGACACACCTATAGTTACTTTGAATAAATGACAATAACAATGCAACTCGTCTTGAATGATTCCAAGTGATTATTTTTTTCTTCTTCGTAAATCACTATTAAGGTGCTCGCTCGTTACTACCCACTCACAATCAACAACAAGAATTACGTGATCAGTATTCTTTACAATTTTGAACTATAGTTATTAAAGATTGCGTTTAAATGTTACTTACTACTCCCGAATCAGTTGTTAATACTTTGGAGATACAAGGGCACAGGTATAGCTTGTAGGGGCAAACTACGTAGTTAATATCTTGCTTGTTTACTTGTTAGGCATCGTTTGAGTCTCACCAATGACTGCCCTTCAATGCAAGTCACAGAAAACGCGTCTTGGGGGAAAAATGCCATAATTCCAACATGTCTCCCAACTCTTCTTGAAGCTGCATAACGATAACGATGCAGCGGACATAAGGAAGGTGATTGGGCTGACCGAACACCATCATTACACAGCTCACGTCATGCCTTGTGGGAGTGTCGTGTTTGCAACGTGCATTCCCTCGCTGTGGTGACGTGCTGTGCTGTGTTGTGCTGTGTTGTGTACGCACCACCACCACCACAACCACAACCACAACCACACCATTACAATGAGTTATGTTGTTTGGACGCCCATTCCCTACATATAAATTGCTTTGTTGTTTCTCTTAGGACTGAGAGGAAACACACCCACGCGCGCGCGCACACACACACACACACACACACACACACACACACACACACACACACACACACACACACACACACACACACACACACACACACACACTGTCATCAAACGTAAGATCAAAGACACTAGGAATAGAGACGCATAATAAATAAATAAGAGGATGAACCTTGGCAGCTCATCAAGGGTGTGGTGTCCCTGGCGGTGGGGTTGAAGGGACAGTTTCAGCGGCGGTGTGGGCGACGCGACGCTGCGGCGGTGACCCAACCCTGTGCCTTCCCTTCCCTCCCTTTACCTCGCCGTTGGTGCTGGCAGCGTTATGAATGAAGTACAACACGCAGCTTTGTGGGACGTTTCCAATATCTGCACCACAGTTATCCTATTTGTATGTTAGCGACACTGACATCGATGTTCACGGAGTACAGTGGGCAGGAGCAGCCAAGTCACCACCGTCCTCTTGGATATCTATACGAAAATAAGCTGTCCTGACAAGCATTAACATCCTGTTTATACAAAAGAACAACAGAATATAAACTTTGTAATCAGCTCAGACATTTCACTTAAAATTAAGGTTTTCCAGCAATTATCTAACATTATACGTTTATCTGCGTGCGTCTGTCACGCGTCCGACGCCCACTCAACTCTGCGGCAGCGTTGAGTGGGCGTCGCTCGCCTGACCCTCCTTGGCCGACGTTACAAACAGTTACAAAGCTACGCTACATGATCACTAGTACACCAAGACACCTCCTGCACAAGGCTCAGCACTGCACTGCCTCAAAGTCCCGCCAAGGGTACACTATATCGGAGGTGTTGAGCCGTGACTCGACACGTTACGAGAACCGAATGTGCTTTGCGTTGTTGTTGTAGTAGTTGTTGGTGTTGTTGTTTTAGTTGTTGTTGTTGTTGGTGTTGTTGTTTTAGTTGTTGTTGTTGTAGTAGTAGTAGTAGTTGTTGGTGTTGTTTTAGTTGTTGTTTTAGTTGTTGTTGTTTTAGTTGTTGCTGTTGTTGTTGTTGTTGTTGTTGTATGTCGGGCGGCAGTGAAGTAATGACCCCCGGCTGGCCTCCTCCCCCCGCCGGCCGCTCTCAAGACCCTTTGTCCGTCTTGGAGCTGCTGTTTCCTCCCTCCGAGTTGATCGCCTTCTTCACGTTGTCGTTGGGCTCCTTGGACTCGGCCAGCTCGAAGCCGCGCACCACCGTCTCAATCAGGAACTTGATGGTGATCCTGT
>JAPQNM010000203.1:95000-100000 GCA_029783475.1 Metacarcinus magister
AATACATCTTAAACATCTTTAGCTTCACAGGACTAAGTATTATTATTGAGTGTGTGTGTGTGTGTGTGTGTGTGTGTGTGTGTGTGTGTGTGTGTGTGTGTGTGTGTGTGTGTGTGTGTGTGTGTGTGTGTGTGTGTGTGTGTGTGTGTGTGTGTGTGTGTGTGTGGCTGGTTTTTGGCAGTATTGATCGCCTTCCACTCCTCGTCCTGCTTCACAAACTGTTCTATTCTCACTCACATAGTTGGAGGGCAAGAAATAATTGATGGAATGTTCTTAACTCTGGTATTCGACATCTCACCTGTACCACATAACATTACCTGAGCGAGGCTTAAGAAAGGAAAGGTGTACAACGAAGAAAAGAAGTAGTAGTAGTAGTAGTAGTAGTAGTAGTAGTAGTAGTAGTAGTAGTAGTAGTAGTAGTAGTAGTAGTAGTAGTAGTAGTAGTAGTAGTAATAACGGTAATAGCAAATCTTATAAATATACTGAATATGAATAATTAATAAAAACTCAACATTGCTTCTTATATGTACAAATAAATAGAGTCTAAATCTATTACTACTCAAACACTCTACAATTACCAAACATGAAACCAACACTCACTGTATATACTTAACCATAGACTAACCCTTTATAAACACTCTCTGATGCAGCAAGGACCCAGAGTATATATGGAACGATATTCAAACACATATCAAACAAGCTCTGAACCTAAGCTCGTTTGTGTATAAATTCAAGAAATATTTATTATCCTTTTACTAACATAGAGTTCTGATCATTTACGAGGCATCATCAGTGTGCTATTCAAAAATCCTATCTACAATATATATAAAATCATAATATTTGTCTCTTTACTGCACACTATTATAATGATTTATGTGACCTTCATGCTTCATTAATTAACTTTAAAACTAGTATGAATTTTATCTTCCATATCTTTCATTGCTTTTGTGAACTAACTAACGACTGCATGAACATTCCGCTGCTACCACTTGCAACCCTTGTACACCGTTGGAAAAATGATACGATTAATTCATATGACACACACACCCACACACCACACACACACACACACACACACACCACACACCACACACACACACACACACACACACACACCAACATGCACGCACACACAGGAGAGAGAAATGATATAGAGATAACATGATCACAGCAAAAAAATAAAAATACGAAAAATGAAACAAAAACTCGTCAGGATAAAAGAGAAAAGAGAGAGAGAGAGAGAGAGAGGATAGAGAGAGAGAAAAGGGAGAAAGAAAAGGGAGAGAGAAAAGGGAGATAAAAAAGCGAGTGAGACAAAAAAAAGATAGATAAGCAAGGGGAGATGCAAGGGAAGGGAGGAAAGAGAATGGTGGAGGGAAGGGAGGAAAGAGAATAGTGGAGGGAGAGAGAGAAAAAAAAAGGAGAGAAATATATCAATAGTAGAGTGAGCTTTAAAACAGTTGGTATCGGAAGTGAGAGAGAGAGAGAGAGAGAGAGAGAGAGAGAGAGAGAGAGAGAGAGAGAGAGAGAGAGAGAGAGAGAGAGAGAGAGAGAGAGAGAGAGAGTAAAGCTGGAACAAAGCAAATAGAGAAAAGATGTCGAACTTTATATCTAATCAGACTTTATCATCCCTTGAGGTTTTTTCTTCTTTTTCTTTCTTCTTCTACTTCTTCTTTTCCTCCTCCTCCTCCTCCTCCTCCTCCTCCTCCTCCTCCTCCTCCTCCTCCTCCTCCTCCTCCTCCTCCTCCTCCTCATCCAAATTCCATCAATGTGACCTTTCCTTCCTTCCTACCTCTCTTTTTTCTCCCAGTAAAAGGTCCATTCTCTCTCTCTCTCTCTCTCTCTCTCTCTCTCTCTCTCTCTCTCTCTCTCTCTCTCTCTCTCTCTCTCTCTCTCTCTCTCTCTCTCTCTCTCTCTCTCTCTCTCTCTCTCTCAACATCAAACAAATGCTTTTATTATGGTTAAAATATAATGTTTTCCTTATCGCTGTTTCCCTCCTCTTCCTCTTCCTCTTCCCCCTTCATTCTCTCTTCCCTCCCCTTCCCCCATCATTCTCTCTTCCTTTCCTACCTCATTACTGCCATAACTAGCTCCACTCTCTCTCCCTCTCCTCTCTCTCACCCTCCCTCTCCTTTCCCTCACCCTCTCTCTCCCCTCTTCCTCATCCCCCTCTCACCTTTCTCCCTCACCCTCTTTCAGTGCCTCCCTTCTCCCATAGGTCACGTACATTACTCTCTCTCTCTCTCTCTCTCTCTCTCTCTCTCTCTCTCTCTCTCTCTCTCTCTCTCTCTCTCTCTCTCTCTCTCTCTCTCTCTCTCTCTCTCTCTCTCTCTCTCTCTCTCTCTCTCTCTCTCTCTCTCTCTCTCTCCTCCTCTACGTCACTCTCATCCCTCACTCTCCACACTCACTCTTTGGATTAAATAGATTTTTTTCACCACTCTATCTCCTCATATTCCTCTCTCTGCTATGGCTCTCTCTCTCTCTCTCTCTCTCTCTCTCTCTCTCTCTCTCTCTCTCTCTCTCTCTCTCTCTCTCTCTCTCTCTCGTAGGGCTGTTGCTGTCTGTTCTTCCTTTGTACTCCTTTGTACTCTCTCATCATGTTGCAAAAAATGACGGTCTAAACTCTTTATATTTACTCCATCAGGTTTTAAGAGAAGAGTTTAATGGGAAAATAAATGGAAAATACAAGTCAGTATAATTAGGTTTCATGTATTTTGTGAGGTAAGTAAAAATAAAAAATAATAAAATAAGTCTGATTTGAATGCGATAAAATAAAACTGCATGATAAAAGTAGCAAGGAATGAAAAGTTTGTGAAGGTGACGATTAACGTTTGATGTGAAATAAATAAATAATGTATAAAAATGCATCAGGAATTGCATTTAATACTTTCTATACATAACATATTTTCCTATTATCTAACAGTGGCAGGAGACGCTTTGATGATACACACACACACACACACACACACACACACACACACACACACACACACACACACACACACACACACACACACACACACACACACACACACACACACACACACACACACACACACACACATAATCGCACGACACAAATCAGATGTAATATTATTTTTTTTGATGTATATAATTTTTTTTAATATATATAATGGATGATTCTCGCTGCCTTTGAGTCCGTTCAACTGGTGAAGACTGATAGTGTGTGTGTGTGTGTGTGTGTGTGTGTGTGTGTGTGTGTGTGTGTGTGTGTGTTATTGTCTCCCTCTCAACACTTTTACACACATGAGGTTTGAAGAATCAGAAGAAAAAAAATACTGAACTTTCTGAGTGAGTGAGTGAGTGAGTGAGTGAGTGAGTGAGTGAATGCATAAGTGAATGAATAGATGAATTAATAAACCAGTGAATAAATGAATGAATACCGAGGTGCAGATTGGAAGTTGGGAGATCGATTTTTGAGTCAAGAGTGTGTGTGGAGTGGCGAACCATCTTGAAAGTCTGCTGATTCTGAGATATATACAGTGTTGAGGCAGGACTGAGGCAGGACTGAGGTGGGGTTGAGGTAGAAATGAGACAAGACTGAGATAAGGGTGAGACAGGAATGAGATAGGGATTGAGACAGGGCTGGAACGGTGAGGCAGGGATGAAATAGAGCTGTTAGAGGGTCGAGACAGTGAAATAGGAATGGAATGGCGCTGTCAAGTAGTGAAAGAGGATTGAGAACAGTGGGACAGGAATGAGACAGGGATGAGACAAGGCTGAGGTAGTGAAGTAAGATCAAGATGAAGCTGAGATGAGACACAGGCAGTCAGACAGGTTTGAAACAGGACAAAGACAGGTCATGTAGCTTAACGTAATATGTTATTTGCATATCATCAATGGAAGGTTAATGAAGGAACTATTTCACCTCCTATCTACGTGTTAATTCTAGGATGGATAATGTATATATGTATATGTATATAATAACAAACAGTGAATAATGAATTAACTACATCAACACGAGGTTATGCTTCTCAAACTCTAAATCATCAACAACTTCACCGCCAGGAACATACAATGAAATATTTACCGCCCGTTAGATAAGTAAATGAATGAATAGATGAATAAATAAATAAATATAGGTTCAGAATATTGTGAAATGGCCACCAATCAACGTGACCACCGGCACTGCAATGACCAGCAACTGTAATTAAATATTCGCAACGGGGTAACTAAACAAGGAGCATCGCTGGCAGCAAGGCAAGGAAGGTTAAATTGAATCATGCAATACTCCAGCGAGGCGAGGCGAGGAGAGGAGAGGCGAGGCGTAACACTTAGCAAACAGCAGTCCACACACACACACACACACACACACACACACACACACACTCAGGATGACATCTTGGCTATAGGTACGACACTCCCACTGTCCTCACCTTGTCAGTTATGCTACCTAATTACAACTCAAACAGATGCAGAAGGGAAGTGATATAAGACACTGTATTCTCTGCTTTCCATAAATAACAACAAACAAAATCGTACAATGAAAAACTGCTGGAACACAATTTGCTCTCTTCGTTTATTCTACAATTTTGTTCTAAAGAAAGAAAACTAATGTAAGGAACTGTATTATTTGCCTTTCTTAAATAATACTGTATTTTCTGTTTTCCTTAAATAACAAAACACGGAGTCGTACCATGCAAACTGACACAACACGATTTACTCTCTTCATTTAACCAACAATTCCTAAAGAAGAAAAACGATGAAAGCCACTAAATCCTCTGCCTTCTTTAAACAACATAACACAGCATCGTAAAATAAAAGGGCAACCAGAACACAATTTACTCCTCATATATATATAACGTTCTCCAACTTCCCCCAGCAGTAAACAAAGCTAACATTTGAGAGTCAAGTTATAAAGTGACATGACTGGACTCAACTAAAACAATGTTGCACGAGGAAGTAAAGCAGAAGAATGTTGCTTTGGTGTCCACGAATTACAGTTAAAATACACGACACAATCCTGGCATAACAACATT
>JAPQNM010000203.1:105000-112500 GCA_029783475.1 Metacarcinus magister
TAGTGAGGGGAAGGGAGGGGAAGGGGAGGGGTAGTGAAGGGAAATGAAGGGAAGGGAAGAGAAGGGAAACGTCAGCAGCCCAGCAAGATGTAGGAGTGTGGGAGAACATGTTTAAATAAGTAAATAAATTAATTAATGAAAAAAAAAATGTTATGTTGGGAAAATATATATATCCTAACTTTTCTGAAAAATCTTGGGAGTTCCTGTAAGATTGTGTTTTTTATTTCTATATATTTTTTTTCCTTGAGTCAATGAGCCGCACAGAATACATCATTCGGCACACACACACACACACACACACACACACACACACACACACACACACACACACACACACACACACACACACACACACACACACTCCACAAGTATATTTCCCTCAAATCAATTCCTAGGAGAGACACAGGAGATAAAGACAACTAATACAAATTACAAAACAGACAACAACTTTCATAAACCCATCACAGTGCCGGTGAGACAGTGCCGGAAGAAGATGGACATCCTAAAGGTAGCCACACCCAGAGGAAAGGATATATATAATGCAGGATTTTCAAGATATAGAAGGATGAAAGTGATGCCAGAGGAAAAGCTTCACGTTAAGGCTCCGTCATGAAGCCAAGAATCCTCCATGTTGACAGGTGACGTTTACAAGGAAACTCAAAGGCTCAGCGCACGCAACTTGCACTCAACTTACACGCAATCTTCACCTCTCACCTTTTTCCCCTCTTCTCCCCTCCCTCCACGACCCTTCCATCCTCTCCTCCTCCTCACCTTCCTTCCTTCCTTCCTTCCTCACGCTAAGAAAGTTTTGATTTAAGGTAAAAGTTTAAATAACACGTGATTCCTGATGCATATTCCGTGTGTGTGTGTGTGTGTGTGTGTGTGTGTGTGTGTGTGTGTGTGTGTGTGTGTGTGTGTGTGTGTGTGTGTGTGTGTGTGTGTGTGTGCGTGTGTGTCAGCGTTAAACTTATAATCAAGAAACACGTCATTTATATTCTCCTCTGGTCCACACAGGAAGCTAGCTGCTGCGACCTTCCTATTTCCGACCTTCCTACCACCACCACCACCACCACCACCACCACCACCACCACCACCTTCCCCGCCTCGCCTAGCCCACAAGTCCTGATAAGTATAAAAAAAGAAGAAAAACACACACACACACACACACACACACAAGTTCTCTAAGGCAATACATACATACATACATACATACATACATACATACATACATACATTGCCTTCAGAAGAAAAAAAATATGTGACGGTGAAGAGAAAGATATACGTGACGTTGCACACACACACACACACACACACACACACACACACACACACACACACACACACACACACACACACACACACACCTCAGGACACACGATACCACCTGCTCCTCTCCACCTCCACTTGCAGCCTCATAAACAAGCGGTGAGTCAAGTGGCTTCACATCACACTGACAGACAAACAAACACAGAGGAGGCCTAGCACGTGTGGGGGGGGGAAAGAGAGAGAGAGAAAGAGAGAGAGAGAGAGAGAGAGACGAGGGGGGGGGAAGGAAAGGATAATGAAAAAGGTTGATTATGAGAGAAATAAAAATGAAAAATTGCAAAGACGTGAGAATAATGTACGTGAGACGAAAATTAAATGCAGGAAGAGGAGGAGGAGGAAGAGGAAGAGGAGGAGGAGGAGGAGGAGGAGGAGAGGAGGAGGAGGAGTGATGGAGAATATTGCAGAAACATGAGGCGAGAAAAGACCAAGAGAAAAAAAAACCAGAGGAATATAGAAGGGAGGGAAGGAGGGAGGGAGGGAAGGAGGGAAGGAGGGAGGGAAGGAGGGAGAGAGGAAGGGAATAAGAGGAAGAAAAAATTGCAATAACACTACTCCGACCAAGGGAGGGAGGGAGGGAGGGAGGGAGGGAGGGAGGGAGGGGAAAAAGGATGAAAAGAGAGATGAAAGGAGGGAAGGAGGGAAGGAGGGAAGGAGGGAAGGAGGGAAGGAGGGAAACAAAGAGAGACGCAGCTGAGGAAGAAATTACAGCTTTGTGGATAAAAATGAACGGATATATACAGGTAAAAAGATAGATAGACAGATACAGATAGATAGATAGATAGATAGATAGATAGATAGATAGATAGATAGATGTATATATATGAAGAAGAAAAAAACATGGATATAAATAAATAATGATAATAATAATAATAATAATGAGAAAAATACGAAAGAAGAAAAAAATCATTAACTCAACATATATTCTCTCCTCCTCCTCCTCCTTCTCCTCCTGCTCCTCCTCCTCCACCTCCTCCTTCTTCTACTTACATTTATGAACTCTTAAAAGTGGTTAAAGTGGATCTAATGAGTGTCTTGGGAGCATCACTTCACCTTCACTTTACTACACTTTTTTTCTTTCCTCTTTTTCTATATCGGATTCAAGAGGAAGTCAATTTACAGTTTATTTATTTACTCGGTTTTTTTTCCATTTTTTTCTTCATTTTCCTCTTTTTTATTAATTTTTTCGATAAGCTGTTCAGTGAGGAATTTTTGAGCGAGTTTTTGTTAGGTTGGAAGAGAGGAGGAGGAGGAGGAGGAGGAGGAGGAGGAGGAGGAGGAGGAGGAGGAGGAGGAGGAGGAGGAAGAGGAGGAGGAGGAGAAGATGATTATGATGATGAAAGAAGAAACTTGAGAGAAGAAAAGACAAAGTAAATCTTGAAGGTCTGACGTGTGTGTGTGTGTGTGTGTGTGTGTGTGTGTGTGTGTGTGTGTGTGTGTGTGTGTGTGTGTGTGTGTGTGTGTGTGTGTGTGTGTGTGTGTGTACCTCCGGCTATCAGGTGTGGTGTTCCAGGTGTGTATGTATGTGTGTGTGAGAGTGAGAGGGACGTTCGTTGTTCTCTCTCCTTCCTTCCCTTCCTCCCTCCTTCTCTCTCTATTTTTCTCTCATCCTTCCTCACTCAAGTGCCCAGATCAGTCTCGCCTCGATGAGAATTATATAAAGTCAACACAGTCCTCCTCCTCCTCCTCCTCCTCCTCCTCCTCCTCCTCCTCCTCCTCCTCCTCCTCCTCCTCCTTCATCTCTTCCATTTCTCATTTCACCGTGTCTCATTCCCTTCCTCCCTTGCTACAAATATTCCTTTCCTCCTCCTCGTCATATTTTTTCCTCATTTGTCATTTCACTTCTTCCTCTTCATTCCTGTCTGCTACAACTTTCTCTTGACTATATTATTTTTTTTTCCTTTTGTCCATAATTATGTTTGGTTCTGTCTGTCTGTCTGTCTGTACGTCTGTCTGTCTGTCTGTCTGTCTTCACTCTTCCTTCTTCCCTCATTATTTCATTCCTTGCTACATTTCCACTATTATATCAAATGTCTTGTCGTAAATGTATACTACTACTACTACTACTACTACTACTACTACTACTACTACTACTACTACTACTTATACAGGTGGACGGAGTTACAGTCTCAAACAAATAAACAATCAAACAATTCAACAAACAACAAACAATAAACAAACAAGAATCAAATTGCTTATTATAACTCCACACATCCGCCACATTCCACTAACAAGTCTCTACCTTCCTCTCATCACAATCACAATCACAATAACAATAACAAAACCACAACCTAAATGACTACTTACAAAACTAATAACTCAACGCTATAATTTCGACTCCAAACTTCACTAAACACCACAAACACCACACACACCACACACACCACAAACACCACAAACACCACACACACTACATGATTGCAGCTCCAGTCTCCATTTAGACATAAACACTTCCCTTCCCTTTCCTTTCCTTTTCCTTTCTTCATCTTCTCCTCTTCCCTTGCCTTCCTTTCTTTTCCTATCACTGCACACACTACTCCCTTACAACATGACCTAAACACACACACACACACACACACACACACACACACACACACACACATATATATAGCACGGAAGGGAAGAGAGAAGTATTTAAACAATAACCTTTACTTTCTCTGCAACACATAAATTCAACTTCTATATTTAGCTATTAGATAATTTTACACATTATATAGACTTGTTTATTGCCGTCCCTCGTTAATATGCACCTCAGGACAACCAGAAACACATGCAAGGAAGCAAGAAAGTATTGGATGTGCAGCAGGAGGAAAACATCTACAAAACATGGACGGAAATGAACTGTGTAAGAAAATCGAGTATACTGCACCAATTTTCGTTCTGATAGTAAGTCATATCCCCATCTCTCTCTCTCTCTCTCTCTCTCTCTCTCTCTCTCTCTCTCTCTCTCTCTCTCTCTCTCTCTCTCTCTCTCTCTCTCTCTCTCTCTCTCTCTTTCTCTCCAGGTCACAGCAGCAGAGCACAAAGAGCCAACCAATACCCCAATATCGGCTATCAGGGAGGGAAGGGAGGGAGAGAGGGAGAGGAAGAAAGAAGGGAGGTAAGAGAGAGGGAGAGGGAGGAGGAAGGGAGGTATGGAGGGAGGGAAGGGAGGTAAGGAGGTATACTATGGAGATGGTTCATTGGAATACCTGAGAAGAAAAGACCATTTACCGACAAGGAGATGCTAGGCAAGACAATATAATAGTCTTTTCTTCTTACAAGGATGATTAGGTAACTGTGTGTGTGTGTGTGTGTGTGTGTGTGTGTGTGTGTGTGTGTGTGTGTGTGTGGTGTGTGTGTGTGTGTGTGTGTGTGTGTGTTAACAAGGCAGGTGCACAGGATGATAGTGTTACACCTGTTTGCTACTGGCTTGATCGAGTTAGTTGAACCGTGTTACACTGAGCATGTGTGTGTGTGTGTGTGTGTGTGTGTGTGTGTGTGTGTGTGTGTGTGTGTGTGTGTGTGTGTGTGTGTGTGTATGTGTGTGTGTGTGTGTGTGTGTGTGTGTGTGTGTGTGTGTGTGTGTGTGTGTGTGTGTGTGTGTGTGTGTAAAATTCTAAAGAAGTGCTTGAATATTGTTGGTTCTTTTATAAATATTGAATGCTCTCTTGGCGCCGCTCCGTGTGTGTGTGTGTGTGTGTGTGTGTGTGTGTGTGTGTGTGTGTGTGTGTGTGTGTGTGTGTGTGTGTGTGTCTGTGTGTGTGTGTGTGTGTGTGTGTGTGTGTGTGTGTGTGTATGCAGTAAATTCAAAAGAAATCCTTGAATATTGTTGGTTCTCTTAAAAATAGTGAACATTTTCCTGGCACCGCCCCACCAGACAGCGGCCTGCACCTCGACCTGCGGTGGGGGGGGTGGGGGTGGGGGGTTGATGGAGGGGGGGCAGTAAAGATGGAGGGAGTATCTGGTCAACCATGTTTTTTTTACCTGCCGGCTTAGTGACCATTTAAGTAATTCTTTGGCCCAGGAACGCATCGCATATTCAACATTTAGCTCAGACGCAGCAGCAGCGGCAGCCACACAAATTTCGCTTAGCTTGTTTGTACTTCGTGGATTGCATTTCCTGGAGTGCTGGAGGCGGTGTGTGTTTGTCTATTGTTGTGCCGCCAAGTGCCACTAAACGAAGCCATTGTTACAGCCTCCTCCTCGCACTGACCTCACCGACTTTCTGCGGCTGTGTTTCTCTTTGTTAGGAAGGAAATATGTGGACGATGCAAGGCGGGAAACAGAGAGGGAAGGAAACAATATTAGTGAACCTCATTTTCCCTGCAATCCCGCCTCCAAGTGGTAAGAGAATCCATAATAAGGATAAACAACTAATACACGCGAGTAAGAATAAGAAGAAAAATAAGATATACACACGATGTTAGTGCGACGAGACGTGTTTTGCTATCGTTTTCCCTTCCGCCTTCGAGCTTTTAGTTAATGAAATACGTTTTTGTTAGCCCATTTAAGCTTCCGTGTGTGAAATAAACCTTGTAATGGAGCCTCGGAAACACAAGGAAGTGCTTTGTTTTTTGCCTCACACACGCACATCACGTCTCCATCCGTGATTATATGTAACTTTTTGAGGCTATGATGAGAGAGAGAGAGAGAGAGAGAGAGAGAGAGAGAGAGAGAGAGAGAGAGAGAGAGAGAGAGAGAGAGAGAGAGAGAGAGAGAGAGAGAGAGAGAGAGAGAGAGAGAGATTTAGGCCTAACCATTCTCCCTCTCTCTCCAATTAGCACCATTACGTCCCCACCGCCCTCACTGCACACACACACACACACACACACACACACACACACACACACACACACACACACACACACACACACACACACACACACACACATTCCTATTCTCATCGTCTCCTGGACACACACTTCAGACTTCATATTTTCCTCGCCAGCAACTAACACAAGGCATCTCTCTCTCTCTCTCTCTCTCTCTCTCTCTCTCTCTCTCTCTCTCTCTCTCTCTCTCTCTCTCTCTCTCTCTCTCTCTCTCTCTCTCTCTCTCTCTCTCTCTTATATTCTGCAATAAGCAAACATGACAATGCAAATAAAGATAAGCAAATGAAAGAGAGAGAGAGAGAGAGAGAGAGAGAGAGAGAGAGAGAGAGAGAGAGAGAGAGAGAGAGAGAGAGAGAGAGAGAGAGAGAGAGAAAGAAAGAGAGGGAGATGGAAGGGGGAACCACAACTAATACAGAAAAATCTACCTGCATCTGTCACAATCTCCCTTTAGTCTTCGTCCACACTACAAATACTGAGATATATTGGATTACCTTTACATATCTGACGCCAAAGGGAGGGAGGGGGGCGGGACAGGGGAAAAGGAGGACACAGTGATGAAATGATAGTGATGAGGACATGGTGAAAGGGAGAAATGACATATGCGGAAGGTGAAAGGAAGAAATAGTTGGGAAAAGAAAGAAAGATATTTTTTGAGGAGTAAAAAAAATTAATAAGATGGTGAAGGACGGGAAAGGAAAGGAAAATGTGAAATGAAAAATAGAGGAAGGAAAAAAGAGAGAAGAAAGAGATACAAGGGAAAGGAAATGGGAAACTAATGAAGGGGAAGAAGAGAATATAGGACAGAGGGTCACGGAGGGGAGGAAAAAAAAGGGAGGAAGAGGAGGAGGAGAAAAGTAAAATGTGTTGCTGGGATCTGAGGGGAAACTGTGGTCCTTGCATACATAAATAAATAAATAAATGAATGTATAAATGAATAAATATAACCTTGTTGCCAGCTTGATGCAGTGTTGGGTCGGTCCTGTGTCTTTACATACATACTTACATACATACATACATACATATATACATACATACATACATGCAGCACGTACTTGCTGGAAAATTAAAGAAAAAAAGAAAAAAAAGACATAATAAGTATATAACCATCTTTATTAAAACTTGTTAATGACTCACTCACTCTCTCTCTCTCTCTCTCTCTCTCTCTCTCTCTCTCTCTCTCTCCTCTCTTCTCTCTCTCTCTCTCTCTCTCTCTCTCTGAGAAATTATAGCAATTACGATCCCAAGAAAATAGGATTAAAACTGACTCATGATGATTAGACCCCAGGGAAGAGACGGAAGAAGAGGAAGAGGAGGAAGAGGAAGAAGAGGAGAAAGAGGAGGAAGAAGAAGAGGAAGAGGAAAA
>JAPQNM010000203.1:117500-129627 GCA_029783475.1 Metacarcinus magister
CTTGATGATGGAGGTGAATCGAAAGGAAGGAAAGCAAAACAAAAAGAGAGCAAGGCGACAAGGAGTATTCACAACCATAGAAAAAGAGAGAAAAAGATAAATAGAATTGTTGAAGCTAAAAAAAAAAACTAAACAAAACAAAAACATACATTACCAGTATCCTGAACGCTAATAAAACAACAACAACAACAACAACAACAACAACAACAACAAGACAGGCCTATCGCACACAATAGGCCTTAAAAAGAAAAAAAAAAAAATTATCCGTCTTTCATCTCCTCCTCCTCCTCCTCCTCCTCCTCCTCCTGATTGGCTGCCAGGGACGTAGGCATCACAAGGACACCTGTGATTGGTCAGATCCTTAACGGTTCTAATTGGTGAACGTAATGAATGTCACTGATTGATCATGTGTGTGTGTGTGTGTGTGTGTGTGTGTGTGTGTGTGTGTGTGTGTGTGTGTGTGTGTGTGTGTGTGTGCAAGAGGCATGAATCTGGGACATCCATCAAATTGATACACACACACACACACACACACACAAACAGGTCATGGCAGACACGAATGGAGTGACCAAGGAACATATCAGAAATAATAATAATAATAATAATAATAATAATAATAATAATAATAATAATAATAAGACTTAATTAAACACCATCTTTAACCCACACAGACCTCAACACACCCTTCCATCACCTCTGTTATTACAAGTGATGTTCAGTCAGAGGGTCAGGATGGGACGGGGAGAAGGAGAGAGGAACACAGAACAAAGAGACAGAGAACAAGGGGACAGAGAACAGGGAGACAAAGAACAGGGAGACAGAGAACAGCAGAACAGAGGGAGAGAGGGAGAGATAACAAGGCCATTCAGAGCTCATAAACGCTCCCTCACGCTGATTGGCTGATGGGCTTCCACTAATCAGCCAATGCTAGAGCCGCACCTTCGCTTACAAGTTGAGGAAGTCAGTTCACTCTATCGACTCGACAAACTCAGGAAATTAACTTAAAACTCGGCTGTGTGTGTTTTATTGGTTACAGTGTGAGAGAGAGAGAGAGAGAGAGAGAGAGAGAGAGATATGCTCTCTCTCTCTCTCTCTCTCTCTCTCTCAAACACCTCTTCTAACCCGGCAAAGCTTCTTACTTTATTAGATTCACATCCCATTTCCTTAACTGGATTGCACACTCACAAGCTTCTTAAATCTTTTACTGTAACACATTTTCTCTTTACTTTCATTTCCTCACAAGACTCACGTTCCAAAAATAATTCATCTTCTTTTATTATTTAGTGTTATTGCTGTTTTTATTTATTTATATATATATTTTTTTTTAACTCTATATATAGCGTTTGGTAAATAAGTCACGTTATATTAGGTTATATTTATAGTATTTGTGTTGCCTATTTGTCTCTATTTACTTTATTTATGAGAGCAATTTTGTATTTATGTCTTTTTGATCTGTAACTGATGCTGTATGTAAGTAATTTGTATAAAGGATTTGTTTTTTATATATTTAATTAGTTTCTCTCTCTCTCTCTCTCTCTCTCTCTCTCTCTCTCTCTCTCTCTCTCTCTCTCTCTCTCTCTCTCTCTCTCTCTCTCTCTCTCTCTCTCTCCTATCCCTCTCTCCCTGCTTCTCCTCCTCCATTACATCCTTTCCCTCCTCATCCCTCTCCCCTCCTATCACTGTCATACCCAAACTAACCTTCCCACCCCCCCCAACTCCCTCCCCTCTCATCCCTCTCTCTTCCCTCCCTCTCTCAAGTCCCTCCTCGTCACTCTCAGGTCAGCCCAGAGTGTCACATCTATCATTAGTTCACTCTAGACACGTAACACTATGATGGAAGAAGGACATATATTGATCTGCAGAAGTTGACTCATTTGCAAATACACCTTTTCAGTTTATTCAATTATTCAACTGCTTATTTGTTTACTTTTTTTTGTTTTACTTGTTCGTGTTTGCTTGTGTTTTTTCTTCTATTATTTTTTTTTAAGATTTTTGTTTTTGTTTTATTTCATCATGTTTGTTCGTTTTATTATTTTTGTTATTTTTGTTTTATCATTATTATTATTTTTTTTTTGTTGCTATTTTCTGACACGTTTTTCCTTTGTATACTATTTCTTCGCCTTATTATGTGTCTTGTTCATCATTATTTCACCATTTTCATAATACGTTTTTTTTTCTTTTTATGATATTATTAGTTCGTTGCGTCGTATACGTTGTTTTCCCGTTTTCATTTTCATTCCTTTCTCATATTTTTCACTCATATTATATTTAGGATCATCTATTAATGGATGATCATTTCTCTGATTATATTCTTATATTCTTACTTTCTTTCTTTTTTTTCTTTTCTTCTTTTTCTTTTTTCTTTTATCTCCTCTTTTCTTTTCCTTCACTTTTCACATCACTTTGCTTTCCCTTTTCTTTCTTTTCCTTTTCTTTTTCCTTCATTTCTTCTTTCCTTTTCCCTTTCTCTTTCTTTCTTTTCCTTTCCCTATTTCTTCTTCTTTACTTTACTTGCTTTTCTTCTTCATCTTTTTTTTCATTTATTCCTTGCTTTCTTATTGCTTCTTTCTTTCTTCATCTTTTTTTTTTTTTTTTTCTTTTCAATTATTTTTTTTTTCAATCAATTTTTTTTTTTCATATTCCTTTTCAATTTTTTTTTTCAATTCCTTTTTTCTTTTTTTTTCCCTTAATTATAATTTAATAACAAAATAAATTAATCATTCTCTTTTTTTTTTTTTTTTTTTTTTCCTTTTTTTTTTTTTTTTTTTTTTTCAATATTCCTTTTTTTTCTTTTCTTTTTTCCTTTAATTATAATATTTCCTTTTTTTTTCTCTTCAATTCCTTTTCCTTTTTTTTTTTTTTTTATCTTTTTTTTTTCCTTTTTTCTTTTTTTTTTTTTTTTTTCTTTATTTTTTTTTTTTAATTTCCTTTTTTTTTTTTTTCAATTCCTTTCAATTTTCCGTTTTTTTTCTTTCTCCCAATTTTTTCCTTTTAATTTTTTCAAAACATATTTATTTTCATCAAACTTTTCATCCCCCTTTTTTATTTTCAACAAATCAAACTCCTCTCGATAGTTAAGAAGAAGAGTCCACCATTTTCTTTGTTTTCTTTTTTTTCCTTTTCTTTTTTTTCTTTTTCCTTTTTTCACTTAACCCCCCATACTAACCCACCCCCTCCCACCCCCCTAATGTTACTTAACAAACTTACCTACTACCTCACCGACCTCGACCTTACAACTATTAGTTTTCTTTTTTCTTTTCTTTTCCTTTTTTCACTAATTTTTTTTTCACCTTACCCCCGTTACCCTTTTCTTTTTTCTTTTCCTTTTCTTTTTGTTCAACGTTACCCTAACTTTTCTTTTCTTTTTCTTTTCTTTTCATATTTCTTTTCTTACATTTCTTTTTTTCAATTCTTCTTTTCACTTACTCTACGCTTTACTACTACTACTACCAATACCTACTAATGTTCAACTTACATTTCTTTACATTTCTTTTCTTTTCCCTTTTCCTTTTTTTACCATTTTCTCTTCAACTAACTCTCGATGATAGGTTAAAGGTCACATTTCTTTTTTTCTTTTTCTTTTCTCCCAAACACATGTTACCCCCAACACGTTACGTAGCTTACCCACCACCCTACTACGTTACCACCCACCCACTAACTTTACTTTACACCTAACTCACATACTAACCCGCCACCACGCTACCCCCCACCCATTTCTTTCTTTTATCTATTTTCTTTTTCTTTTCCACATTCCTCACACACCTCTTAACACTAGAAACATTTTCTTTCTTTTTTTTCACTTCCTTTTCTTTTTCTTTTTTCTTTTCACCTTACACTAACCTTACCTTAACTACGTTACCCCACATTTTTACATTTCTTTTTCTTTCTTCTTTTCACCACTTTACTACCCCTACCATTTTTTATTTCTTTTCACTTACCGACCTACCCTTACTAACTACCCTACCACCACCACACACTACTATACTTTTCGGCCGACCTACCACTACACACTTACATCTACCTCCACCCCCCACACTTAAGTTTTTTCTTTTCATTAAACATTTTCTTTTTCTACTTGTTTATTTCTTTTCCCATTTCCTTGTTTTCTTTTTCTTTTTTCCCTCACTTAACTTACCCCCCCCTCACTCACTCTTCACTTACCTACTCACTTAACCTACCTCAACTACCCACGCTTTTTTCTTTTTCATCAAAACTTACCACTTTACACCCCCCTAACTATACTTCCTCCCCTTACTACTTATCTTTTTTCTTTTTTTTCTTTTTTCACCTTATTAAACAATTTACCTCTTACCCCTACCACCCGTTTTCTTTTCTTTTTTTTTTTTTCTGCCATTTCTTTCTTTGACATTTCTTCTCTATTCTTTCCTTTTTCTTCTCCTTTTTCACCACACCATTAATTTTCTTTCTTTCCTTTTTTTCTTTCTTTTTCTTTTTCACAACAATTCCCCCGACCCGAACTACACTTACACTTTTACCACCTTACACACTTACCACCTCAATACCTACACACCCCACGCGAAGTCACATTTCTTTCTTTTACGATTATTTTCTTTTTTCTTTTTTCTTTTTTTTTCTTTTTTTCACTCTCTTTCTCACTTCCCCTTACACTTTTTTCACTACATTCCCCTATTTTACAATTTCATTTCTTTTCTTTTTTTTTTTCCTTTTCTTTTTTCTTTCATTCTTTTTAGTTCTTTTTTTTTCTTTTTCTTCTTTTTTTTTCTTTTTTCTTTTTTTCTTTTTCTTTCCACTTAACCACCTTATACACAACTTACTACCCCCCCTTAATATCCTTACTTTTCTTTTTCACTTACCTACACTACTTACCCCTCTACACTTCCTCCACTTACTTACCACTTACATTTTCCGTTACCCTAACGTTACTCTTACCTATTTTTTTTTCACTTAACACCACATTTATTTTCCCTCACTTCCTACGCAGTAACACTTACACGTCCCTACAGTACCCCTCACCCACCCCCACCTACTACCACAACACATTTCTTTATTTTTTCTTTTTCCTATTTTCTTTTTTCCACTTCACTTACCCCGCCACTACCTCACGTTACTCACTATTACTTACTACGCATAAAAATTTCCTTTTCTTTTTTTTTTCTTTTTCAACTTAAACCTTACCTACACCAACCCCCCCCCCGTACACTTACCCGCCCCACTTAAACTTAACCCATACGTCCCCCCCTTTACCCAATTTACATTTCTTTTTTTTTTCTTTTCTTCTTTTTCTTTTCACTTACTTTTTTTTATTCTTTTTCCTTTTTCAACTTAAACTTTATTTCCATTACCGCCCCGCATACCCGACCCTTAATTACCCCGCCCTACACTCCTTTTCACTATTCTACACCTAACTTTACATTACACCATATTTTTTTCAACTTTAAAAAACACTTACTACACCTTACTTTACTAACTCTTACACTCACACACTTACCTGTTACCATGTTTTTTTTTTTTCTTTTCCACTTTCACTTAACCAACCACCTACGACTAACGTTTTCTTCTTTTTTCTTTCCTTTTTTTCTTTTTTTTTCTTTTCTTTTCTTTCTTTTTTTTTCTTTTTTTCATCATTTCCTTTTTCTTTTTTTTTTCTTTTTTTTTTTCACCTTACACACACCACTCACTACCTACTCTCCTGTTCACTCCCCTACTTTACATCCTACCCCCACACTTACGGGGCGGGGGGGGGGGTTAACACACCCCACTCGTTACCCACTTACTTCACTACCTTCTTACCACCTACACCTTACCATTTATTACTTAACCCTATACACACTTTTTCCTCACTTACCACTTAAACATTACACTCCACACCTGATATTACCCTTACCTACCCCATTACGCGACTCACTTTTTTTTTTTCACGAACTTACCTACACTTAACAACCCTACTTAACCTCCATTTTTTTTATTTTTTTTTTTTTTTTTTCTTATTCTTTTTTTTTTCACTTTTTTCTTTTCACTTAGTTTTCTTCAACATTACTTTCTACCCCTCACCCTTACTTATTACCTTCTACCTACTTTTCATTTACCAACCATTAAACCCTACGACCTCACCTTAACATTTATTGTTCTTTTTTTTTTTCACTTACTTAACACACACCCTCAACACACCCCCTTTGTTTAACCCCTAACCTCCTTACAATTTTCACTTATTAAAAAACCCTTACACTTAACCCCAACCCCTACTTACCTTACCTACTCCACTACCCCTACTCCCTACTACATACTCCTTTTTTTTTTTTTTTTTTTTTTTTTTTTTTCTTTTTTCTTTTTTCTTTCCTCTTTCTTTTTCTCTTTCTTTTTTCTTGTCTTTTTTTTTTTTTCTTTTTTTTTTTTCCTTTTTCTTTTTTTTCTCTTTTTTTTCTTCTTTTTCTTTTCTTTTCTTTTTCTTTTTTTTTTTTTTTCTTTTTCTTCCTTCTTTTTCTTCCTTTTTTTTTCTTTTCTTTTTCTCTTCTCTCTTTTTTTTTTCTTTTGTTTTTTCTTTTCTTTTTCCTCTTTTTCTTTCTCTTCTTCTTTTTCTTTCTTCTCTTTTTTTTTCTTTTCCTTTTTTCTTTTTTCTATTTCTTTTCTTCTTCTTTCCTCTTCTTCTTCTTTCCTCTTTACCTTCTTTTTTCTATTTCTTTTCTTTCTCTCCTTCTTTTTTTTTTTTTCTTTTCTTTTTTTTTTTCTTTTTTTTTTTTTCTTATTTTTTTTTTCTTCTCTCTTCTTTTTCTTTTTTCTTTTCTCTTTTCTTTTTCTTCTTCTCTCTCTCTCTCTTTTCTTCCCTCTTTCTTTGGTCTCTCTTTCTTTCCTCTTTCTCTTTCTTCTTTCTTTTCTTTCTATCCTCTTTTTTCCCTCTTTTTCTCTCTCTTCTTTTCTCTCTCGTTTTCTTTCTCTTTTCCTTTATTCTGTTTTATGTCTTTCTTTTCCTTTTTCCTTTCTCTCTCTTCTCTATCTTTCTCTCTCTTCTTCTCCTTTCTTTCTCTTTCTCTTTTCTCTCTCTTTTTCTATTTCTCTTTTCTTTTTTGTCTTTTTCTTTCCTTTTTCTATTTCTTTCTCTCTTTTCTTCTTTTCTTTCTCTTCCTTTTCTCTCTTTCTCTTTCTCCGTTTCTCTCTTTCTTGTCTCTTCTTTCTTTTCTCTTTCCCTTCTCGTTTTCTCTTTTTCTTTCTTTCTTTTTTTCTCTCTCTTTTTTTTCTCTTCTTTCTTTTTCTTTTTTTTTCTTTTTCTTTTTCTTTCTTTTTTTCTTTTTTCTTTTTTTCTCTTTCTTTTTTTCTTCTTCTTTTTTTCTTTTTCTTCTTTCTTTCTTTTTTTCTTTTCTTTTTTTTCTTGCTTTCTTTTTTTTCTTTTTTTTCTTTCTTTTTTTTCTTTTTCTTTTTTCTTTCTTTTTCTTTTTTCTCTTTCTTTTATTTCTTTTTTCTTTCTCTTTTTTTTTCTTTTTTTTCTTTTTCTTCTTTCTTCTTTTTTTTTCTTTTCTTTTCTTTTTTCTTTTTTCTTCTTCTTTCTCTTCTTTCTTTTCTTTCTTTTTCTCTTCTTCTTCTTTTTTTCCTCTTTTCTTTTTTTTCTTCTTTCTTTCTCTTTTCTTTTCTTTTTTTTCTTTCTGTTTCTTCTTTCTTTCTTCTCTTTCTCTCTCTTTTCTTCTTTTTCTTTTTTTCTTTCTCTTTTTCTTTCTTTCTTTCTTTCTTTTTTCTTTCTTCTTTCTCTTTCTTTTCTTTTTTTCTTTTCTTTCCTTTCTTTCTTTTTTCTTTTCTTTTTTTCTTCTTTTCTTCTCTTTTCTCTTTTCTTTCTTCTCTTTTTCTTTTCTTTTTTTCTTTTCTTTCCCTTTCTTTTCTTTTTCTTTTCTTTCTTCTCTTCTCTCTTCTCTTTTCTTTCTTTTCTTTCTTTTCCTTTTCTTTTCTTTCTTTTTTCTTTCTTTCTTTCTTTTCTTTTTCTTTTCTTCTTCTTTCTTTCTCTTTTCTTTCTCTTCTTTTCTTCTTTCTTTTTTTTTCTCTTTCTTTTTCTTTTTTCTTTCTTTCTTTTTCTTCTCTTTTTTTTCCTCTTTCTTTTCCTTCTTTTTCTTTCTTTTTTCCTTCTCTTTTCTTTTTCTTTTCTTCTTTTCTTTCTTTTCTTTCTTTCTTCCTTTCTTCTTCTTCTTTCTTCTTTCTTTTCTTCTCTTCTTTCTCTTTTTCTTTTTCTTTCTTTCTTCTTTTCTTTCTTTTCTTTTCTCTTTTCTTTCTCTTTCTTTTTCTTTATCTCTTCTTTCTTTTTCTTTTCTTTCTTTTCTTTCTTTCTTTTTTTTCTTCTTCTTTTCTTCTCTTCTCTTTTTTTCTTCTTTTTTTCTCTTTCTCTTCTTTCTTTCTTTTCTTTCTTCTTTTCTTTTTTTCTTTCTTTTTCTTTCTTCTTTTCTTTCTTTTTCTTCTTTCTTTTCTTTTCTTTTTCTTTTCTCTTTCTTTTCTTTCTTCTTTTTCTTTCTTTTTCTTTTCTTTTTTTCTTTTTTCTTTCTTTCTTCTTTTTTCTTTTCCTTCTTTTCTTCTTTTTTCTTTTCTTTTCTTCTTTTTCCTTCTCTTTCTTTCTTCTTTTCTTCTCTTTCTTCCTTTTTTCTTCTTTCTTTTTTTTCTCTTCTTTTTCTTTCTTTCTTCTCTTCTTCTTTCTTCTTTTCTTTCTTCTTCTTCTTCTTCTCTTTTTCTTTCTTCTTCTTTCTCTTTCTTCTTCTTCTTTCTTTTTCTTCTCTTTTCTTTTTTCTCTTCTCTTCTTCTTTTCTTCTTCTTTCTTTCTCTCTTTCTTTTCTTTCTTCTTTCTCTTCTCTTTTCTTCTCTTTTCTCTTTTCTCTTCTTTCTTTCTTCTTCTTTCTCTTTCTTTCTTTCTTCTTTCTTCTTTTCTTCTTTTCTTCTTTTCTTTCTTCTCTATCTTGCTTTTCTTTCTCTTCTTTTCTTCTTCTTTCTCTTTTCCTCTTTCTTCGTCTTTTTCTTTTTCTCTCTCTCTTTTTCTTTCTTTTCTTTTTTTCTTCTTTCTCTCTTCTTATCTTTCCTTTTCCTTTCTTTCTCTTTTCTTCTCTCTTCTTTTTTCTTTTCTTCTCTTTCTTTTCTTTCTTCTTTCTCTCTATTCTTTCTTCTTCTCTTCTCTTCTTCTTCTTTCTTCTTTTCCTTTTCTTCTTCTCTTCTTCTTTCTTTTTTCTTTCTTCTTTCTTCTTTCTCTCTTCTTCTTCTTCTTTCTTCTCTTCTTCTTTTTCTTTTCTTCTTTTTCTTTCTTCCTCTTTCTTTCTTTTTATCTCTCTTTTCTTTTTCTTCCTCTCTTTCTTCTTCTCTTTCTTCTTCTTTCTTCTTTTCTTCTTCTCTTCTTTTCTTTCTCCTCTTCTCTTTCTTTCTTTTTCTTTTCTTCTTTTTTTCTTCTTCTCTTCTTTCTTTTCTTTCTCTTCTCTTCTCTTTTTCTTTCTCTTCTTCTTTCTCTTTCTTTCTTCTTCTTTTCTCTCTTTCTTCTTTTTTCTTTCTCTTCTTTTTTTTCTTTTTCTCTTTTCTTTTCTTCTCTTCTTTTCTTTTTTCTTCTTTCTTCTTCTACTTTCTTCTCTTTTTCTTTTCTTTTCTTTTCTTTTTTTCTTTTCTCTTTCCTTCTCTCTTTCTTTTTTCTTCTTCTTTTCTTTTCTTCTTCTCTCTTTTCTTTTTTCTTTCTTTTTTCTTTTACTTTACTTCTTTCTTTCTTCTTTTGTTCTTCTTTCTTTTCTTCTTCTTCTTCTTCTCTTTTCTTTTCTCTCTTCTCTTCTTTTCTTCTTTCTTTTTCTTCTTTCTTCTTTTCTTTCTTCTCTTTCTCTTCTTTTCTCTTTTCTCTTTCTTCTTCTTCTTTCTTCTTCTTCTTTATCTTCTTCTCTTTTCTTTCTTCTTTTTCTCTTCTTTCTTCTTTTTCTTCTCTTCTTCTTCTTTCTTCTTTCTTTCTTCTCTTCTTTCTCTCTTCTTTTCTTTTCTCTTCTTCTTTTCTTTCTTCTTCTTCTTTTCTCTTTCTTTCTCTTTCTTTCTTTTTCTTTTCTTTTCTTCTTTCTTTCTCTTCTTCTTTTTCTTCTCTTTCTTCTTCTTTCTTTTCTTTTCTTTCTCTTTCTTTTCTTTCTTTCTCTTTTTTCTTTCATCTGTTCTTTTCTTCTCTTTTCTCTTCTCTTTCTTTTTCCTTCTTCTCTTTTTCTTTCTTTTCTCTTTTCTTTTGTCTTTTCTCTCTTCTTTTTTCTCTCTTCTTTCTCTCTTTCTCTTTTTCTTTTTTTCTCTTTCTTTCTTTTTCTTCTTTCCTTTCTTTTCTCTCTCTCTCTCTTTTTCTCTCTTTTCTCTTTTCTTTCTTTTTTCTTTTTCTCTTCTCTCTTTTCTTCTTTCTTTTCTTTCTCTTTTCTTATTTCTTTCTTTTTCTATTTTTTCTTTTCTCTTTTTTTCTTTCTTCTTTTTTCTTTTCTCTCTCTTTTCTTCTTTTTCTCTTTTTTCTTTCTCTTTCTCTTCTTTTTCTTTTTTTCTTTTCTCTTTCTTCTTCTTCTTTTCTTTTTCTTCTCTTTTCTTTTTTTCTTTCTTCCTTTACTTCTTTTCTTCTATGTCTTTTCTTTCTTTTTTTCTTTTCTCTTTCTTCTTTTCTTTTCTTTTTCTTTCTTTCTTTCTTTCCTTTTCTTTCTCTTCTCTTCTTTTCTCTCTTCTTCTTTTCTCTTTTCTCTTTTCTTTTATCTTTTCTCTCTCTCTTTCTTTCTCTTCTTTCTTTTCTTTCTTTCTCTTCTTTTCTCTTTCTTTCTCTCTTCTTTTCTTCCTCTCTTCTTCTTTCTCTTCTTCTCTTTCTGTTTTCTTTCTTCTTCTCTTCTCTTCTTTTTCTTCTTTTTTTTTCTTTCTTTTCTCTTTCTCTCTTCTTTCTTCTTTTCTTCTTTTCTTCTTTTCTTTCTTTTCTCTCTTCTTTTCTACTTTTCTCTCTTTTCTCTTTCTTTCTCTCTTTTTTTCTTCTTTTTTTTTTTTTCTCTTTTTTTTTTTTTTTTTTTTTTTTTTTTTTTTCTTTTTTTTTTTTTTTTTTTTTTTGTTTCTTTTTTTTGTTTTTTTTTTCTTCCTTTTTTTTTTTTTCAGACTCTCGACTCACGTTCCCTCAGTGGTGGTGTTCCCTACGCCCCTTGTCCACACTCATCCACGAGGTCAAGAGGTCTCAGGCGGTACTTCTCTCTCTCTCTCTCTCTCTCTCTCTCTCTCTCTCTCTCTCTCTCTCTCTCTCTCTCTCTCTCTCTCTCTCTCTCTCTCTCTCTCTCTCTCTCTCTCAACGCCCCGTCACGCCCTTGGAACCACAGTGTACAAGTTGCGTGCGAGGGAATTCAAACTATGGTCATGGAGGACTAAGGAATGCACGCAACTGACAACTCTGAGGGAAGGGATGCTCATAATGGTGTGTGTGTGTGTGTGTGTGTGTGTGTGTGTGTGTGTGTGTGTGTGTGTGTGTGTGTGTGTGTGTGTGTGTGTTTGGACCCTAACACCCTCCCCTTCAAGTGCATTTCGTTATACACAAGTTTATGTCACCCTTCTCAAGGTCATTCATTAGGTCAAGCGGTACTCTGGTTGACCTAAGCTGGTGAGGTCAACCCTGAGTTAGGTCACGTACGGATGAGGAGGAGGAGGAAGGGAAGGTGATAACAGGGAAGGGAGGGAAGGAGGAGAGAGGAGAGAGAGAAGAAGAGGGGGAGAGAGGAGAAAGACACAGTTGATGATGAAGAGGGAAGGAGAAGGAAGGAAAGGAGGAAGGAAGGGAAGTAACGAAGGAAGAGGAGGAGAGAGAAGAGAGTGGAAGAGAGGAGAAAGAGGGGCAGAGAGGGGAGAGAGGGGGAGAGAAGAAAGAGGAGAGAGAAGATAGAGAGGGAGAGAGGGGAAAGAAGGGGAGAGAGAAGAGATAGAGGGGAGAGAGAAGAGATAGAGGGGAGAGAGAAGAGATAGAGGGGAGAGAGAGGAAAGAGGGGAGGAGCAAGGAAATAGACAGCTGATTGAGTGAGGAAATATATATAAAAGCTAAAAGATAAACAGTTTCTGCCAATGTTCCTCTCTCTCTATTTCTCTCGTCTTTTTTTTTACTCTCTCTCTCTCTCTCTCTCTCTCTCTCTCTCTCTCTCTCTCTCTCTCTCTCTCTCTCTCTCTCTCTCTCTCTCTC
>JAPQNM010000205.1:0-32500 GCA_029783475.1 Metacarcinus magister
CTCTTAAAAGATTTCTGACTGCTATTTTACTACTACTACTACTACTACTACTACTAATACTACTACTACTACTACTACTACTACTACTACTACTACTATACTACTACTACTACTACTACTACTAGTACTACTTTTACTACTACTATTACTACTACAACTACCACCACTACTACTACTACTACCACCACTACTACTACTACTACTACTACTACTACTACTACTATTACTACTTCTACTACTACTACTACTACTACTATTACTACTTCTACTACTACTACTATTTCTACTACTACTACCCCCACCAGTACTACTACTACTACTACTACTACTACTACTACTACTACTACTACTACTACTACTACTACTACTACCACTATCACTACTACTACTACTACTAATACTACTAAGACTGCTATTATTATTATTATTATTATTACTGCTATTCCTATTACTACTACTACTACTACTACTAATAATAATAATAATAATAATAATAATAATAATAATAATAATAATAATTATACTAATAATAATTATTATTATTACCATTATTATTATTATAATAATAATATTAATTTGTATTATTATTATTATAGTAATAATAATAATAATATTATTATTATAGTAATAATAATAATAATATTATTATTATTATTATTAATAACAATAATAAAAATAATAATAATAATAAAGTAATAACAATAGAATAAATAATAATAACAATATAATTAATGCTAACACTAATAATAACAATAAGATTAATACTACTACTATCAATAATGATAATAATAACAATAATAACAATGATAATAATAATAATAATAACAATACTAGTAATAATGATAATGATAATAATAGTAATAGCAATAACAATAGTAACAATAATATGAACAATATTTTAAAAATTTGAAATAAAAATAACATTAACAATAACGATAATAACAATATTAATATTACAATGATAATAATAATACTATGGATAATATAGTAATAATAATAAAAGTGGTAATAAAATTATTGATAATAATGATAAATATAATAACAAAAATAATAATAATAATAATAATAATAATGATAATAATAATAATAATAATAATAATAATAATAATAATAATAATAATAATAATAATATAAATAAAAATAATAAAAATAATAGTAATAATAATTATGATAATAATAATAATAAATACAATAATAATAATAATAATAATAATGTTAATAATAATGAAAATAATAATAATAATAATAATAATAATAAAAATAATAATAATAATAGACAATAATAATAATAATAATAATAATAATAATAATAATAATAATAATAATAATGACAGTAATAATAATAATAATATCAATAATATTGAATTCAATGATAATACAAAAACATCAATAATAATGATAATGATAACATTAATGATAAATATAATGATATTGATAGTAATACTGAAAATAATACTGATAATAATAATAATAATAATAATAATAATAATAATAATAATAATAATATTAATAATAATAATAATAATAATAATTATAATAATAATAAAAAATAATAATGATAATAAAAATAACAATAATAGTAATTATAATAATATTAACTATTCTAACATTATTCATATGTATAACTACAAGAATATAAATAATAATAATAATGATAATAATGATAATAATAAAATTAATAATAACAATATTAGCAATAATGATAATGATAATGATAATATTAATAGTAACAATAATGATAATAATGATAACAATAATAGTGATGATATTAATGGTAAAAACATTATTAATAATAATAATTGTAGTAATAATAATAATAATAATAATAATAATAATAATAATATTGATAATAATAATAGTATATTTTTATTTAATGTTAATAACAATAATAAATAAATAATAATAACAATAATAGTAATAATAATAATAATAATGATAATAATAATAATAATAATAATAATAATAATAATAATAATAATGATAATAATAATAATAATAATAATAAAAACAACAATAGCAATAATATTAACAATGATAATGATAATAACAATAGGTTTACAATAATAATAATAATAATAATAATAATAATAATAATAATAATAATAATAATAATAATAATAGTAAGAATAATGATAATAACCACAATAAAAATAATGATAATAATAATAAAAATAACATTAATAGTAATAATAGTAATAATACTTGTAATACTAATAGTAATAATAATGATATTAATAGTAATAATGATAATGATAATAACAATAATAAAGATAATGATAAAAGTAATAATAATATTATTCATAATAATAATATTAATAATACTAATAATGATAATAATAATATCAATATTAATAATAATAATAATAATAATAATAATAATAATAATAATAGTAATAATTATTATAATTATAATAATAATAATAATAATGATAATAATGATAATACTGAAATAATAATAATGATTATAACGATAATAATGATAATAATAATGATAATAGTAAAAATAATATTGATAATAATAATAATAAATAATTATAAAATTTATATTAATATCATTAGCAATAATAATAATAATAATAATAATGACTATTATTAATGATAGTAATAATAATAATAATATACACATTATTTAGTCATTTTGCTTATGAAACAAAATGTAAGTGTATGTGGATCAAGGAAGATACACACTAGATTAAAAGAAGATAACTACACACAGTCAAACTTTAATAAGATTCATTGATGCAACATTCACATTAAATAATAATATATTCTCTTTGTTTTACTACTATTGACTTTGTAAAGCTCTTTTTTGGGCAACCTTGGTAAAAAGAAATACATCAAAATTATTAAGAGGGTGATGGATGTTATTCATTATTGATTTTAGTTATTTCTATAATAATAATAATGATAATAATAATAATAATAATAATAATAATAATAATAATAATAATAATAATAATAATAATAATAATAATAATAATAAGCTAGGTAAGCTCAGACTTTTACATAAAAAGTATGAACACAAATTCTTACATTTCCTGTTTTACATATATTCACTAAGACTCAGATTACAATATATTACAATGTAAACCATGTTAATCAAGCATGAGGAAAAGAAAGATACATGAACAGAATATCATAATTAAAATTAACTGAGACACCACAAACAACTTATATCTACATAATTTTTTTATGTAAATTCTAATTGCAATTAATCTTTTGAAAAAGAGTCCACAATACAATGAAAATATTTTTTTACAAATTCAAAGACAAAATTGACAGTATTTTTTTTTGTTGGTCTCCTAGTAGTTTACAGAATGTATTCATGTTTGGTGTGATAATGTGTTACCTTGGAATATATTTATTTCTGTAGCTAACACCATCTTCATTAGAACATTCAATCACTGCATGATATTCATCACCAAGAACATGAGATTACAGAGGGTGCATTTTCTATTTTCTCTTGGGGTGTTTATTATATCAACCTGTGACAATTGGTAATATATTATTGTTTGTTCTATATCTTATTATATCGCAGTCAACGAGACACCCTGTTCAACGACAAATATATTTCATATTCGTATATGCCTTTGTATAATTTATAAGTGGAGCATGAAAATGTATTATTCAATTCGCTGTGCCATTTCTGAATCCACTGATCTCCGAGACGTTTATTCAATAGACGTCTCGGAGATCAGTGGACGATACAGGTAGCCGTCTTGTCACGCGCGCGCGCGTATGTGTGACTTTTTATTGTATATTTCAAATTACTACAAACGCTTCTTTTAGCAAAAGTGCATACTGAATTATTTGAACATAAAAAAAGCCTAGATTTATGGTCTTTTATCAAAGAGACGCCCAGAAACCCAGGTCATATTGAAAAAAAACTAGATATAGGTTAAAAAACCCAAAAGTGACATCACTGGTCTTATCTGTTAGTTTTACCTTGAAGAATGTGACACCAAAAACCAATAATTCGTGTGTAAAGAAGGATGTAAATAGGAGACGAACCCGTTTCTCCATATATAACAATTTAACGTTCATTATCATTTTCAAAAAGCATAAATGTAATTTTTCAAGATCCTTAGATATATTAAATCCCTAAAATTCACATCCGTATGTAGCAATAGGAATAACCATGGAAGAGAACAGTTCCATTAATATATCATTGGGAAGGTCGAGTCTCCTGCCTTTGCTTACTAAACTGTACATGGCTCATGTTGTTTGTTTTATTAGTTCTAGTTGTGATTTATTTAGGTTAGCATTATAGTACTGATACCTAGATATTTGTATGAATCTACTAATTCAATATGCTCGTTAGATAATTCAAATTCACAGTTCGGAATATTTCTACGATTTCCAAAATGCATAATATTAGTCTTGGTACAATTTATTTGTAAATGCCATTGGTCACAATATGTCTGCAAGTCAGCCATAACATATTTCATTTTATTACACTATTTGTCAGAATAATAGTGTCATCTGCGTACATGAATACAAATATTCGTAACATGTTATTTAAGTATTCATCGTCTAGATCCAAGTATTTACTGTTATTGTTCAACATGCTAGTTTCTAAATCATTAACACATAATGGAAACAACAATGGTGACACATTTCCCCCTGTCTAACACCAATAAGGATAACAAAAAAATCTGATTTCTCGTCATTCACCGCAACACATGATTTTATATTTGTGTACATGCTTTGTATAACCCTTAGGATTTTACCACGTATTCCATACCCGACCATTTTATAGCATAATGCATCTCTCCATATCATGTCGAACGCTTTCTTGTAATCTACAAATAAACAATATAATTTCCTCTTTTGCAAACACATATAATCTATTAGTCCTTTCAGCAGAAAAATGTGGTCCATTGTTGACTAACCCTGTCGGAAACCCGCTTGCAATTCCCTAATTACATATTAATGTAAAATAAATAGTAGAGAAAGTACAAAAATGTGTCCCTTGATCGCCTATAATCTCTGACATATACTCATACATCGCTAAACGGTCTCCTACATTATTGCATTCATAACGTCAATCACACACACTATAAAATAAGTTAATTCAATTAATGGGTTTTGTTTTGCTTTGTTCAATTTAGCTACCTATTCGTAACTTGTTATTTACAATTGCGTTACCATATATATAATGAAAAACCTACTTCAATGTGATTTTTCGTATTATTTGTATATATCTTTAGCCATACTCTCTCTCTCTCTCTCTCTCTCTCTCTCTCTCTCTCTCTCCTCTCTCTCTCTCTCTCTCCTCTCTCTCTCTCTCTCTGTGTCTCTGTGTGTCTCTCTGTCTCTGTGTCTCTCTCTCTCTCTCTCTCTCTCTCTCTCTCTCTCTCTCTCTCTCTCTCTCTCTCTCTCTCTCTCTCTCTCTCTCTCTCTCTCTCTCTCTGTGTCTCTCTCTCTCTCTGTCTCTGTGTCTCTCTCTGTCTCTCTCTCTCTCTCTCTCTCTCTCTCTCTCTCTCTCTCTCTCTCTCTCTCTCTCTCTCTCTCCTCTCTCTCCTCTCTCTCTCTCTCTCTCTCTCTCTCTCTCTCTCTCTCTCTCTCTCTCTCTCTCTCTCTCTCTCTCTCTCTCTCTCCTCTCTCTCTCTCTCTCTCTCTCTCTCTCTCTCGTAATAGCATCAAAGGAGGAGTGAAAATGACTTAAAGGTGACACTACTATTGCTTTTGAATCCTTCCCACCTGTTACTTTTTTTGCTACAGGACGCATCTGTTTATCGGGTTATTTATATATATATATATATATATATATATATATATATATATATATATATATATATATATATTTATATATATATATATATATATATATATATATATATATATATTTTCTATATCATTAACCGTTGGCGCCAGTAGGCTTATGGAGGCACAGTGGACTTGCCTCGCCTGTTATTTGACGTAGGTTATCAGATTTTTATAGTGACGCCTCAAATGTTTACGTTCTCTCTTGAATATGTTGAGAACGTACGAAGCTAATCGCTGCTACAGCCTCAGATGCATATAACGTTGTAAGTCCCGTCTGAGGACAGTATGGCAGCAATTTGGGTAGTCTTTGGCCACTCGGCGGTGATATCAAAGAATGAAAAGTGGTCAAATATCGGGGATTCGAACCTGGGACCCTAGGCTCACTCACCCGAGTGCTAGACCACTGTACCACCGCCTCCCCAAATATGACATATATGACATAAAACCCTAAATGGAGGCGACAAATGGAAGGTTCAAGGCGGTCGTAGCACCATCAAATGTATGAGTTATGTCAACAGTCTAGAATAGGATGTGTGTGTGTGTGTGTGTGTGTGTGTGTGTGTGTGTGTGTGTGTGTGTGTTGTACTATCAGTCAGTCAGTTAGTCCATCTTTAGCCATCCCCTTCTGTAAATGGTGCTTGGGTGTTGTATAGCTAGTTGGTCAACTGGAGAGAGAAAACTCTATTCCAGTTAAGGTTATTTTTATTGATAAAATTTAGACTGTATATATAAAGAAAACATTTCAATAACAAATAATAATAATTGAATATGCGCACTGTCTGAGGACAGTGCGCGCCAAGTTGATGGTGTGCGCTGGTCTGCAGCGCAACATAATAAATAATAATATTATAAAAGAAAAACGTAAATAAAGTTATACAAAATTATATATGAAATAATGAAAAATATAATCAAAACAAAATTACATTAGTTATGGCTGCGCGACCAGTTTTCAGGGAACGTGGTACCGCACGTTCTCTAAGCCTGCTACTCCCCTCCTAGTGACGAGAGAGGGAGGAACTAAATCTTCCTGTGGTTGCTAGTTCGCCTGGGACCAGTTATCGCGTTGGGCGGAGGCTGATGATGCCGTTGGACTGCGGGTGGTAGCTGGAAGTCCTGTAGCGGCGGATGCCGAGAGAATGTAGCGATAACCGGCAGAGTGTGGCAGGGGGCCAACGAGGTCAAGTGTCGAGTCACCACGGCGGCTTGACAGTCGGTGCAGGTATGGGTCCAGGTTAAGTCCTCCCATATGTGCTGTGAAGCTCAGATGCCAGGGTGAGAGGTCGTGAAGCTGACGGAAAGAGACGATCAGACACGTCAGCGTAGAGCGACCTTGATGCCTGGGAGTGTGAGAAGACGACACGGCAGTGGGAGAGGGCGTCTGCTGGAGCGTTGTCTGCACCGTACTGTACTATCCACGGGAGAGTAGAGTAATCCACAGGGCGATGAGTAATCCACAGGGCGATGAATAATCCACAGGGGGTTGAATGGCGATGGTGGAGTTTATCACTTTAACGCCGCGAGGCGGGTGGCAGGGGTTGGACATAATGTTGCACTGAGGGCGCAAAGGGGTGCGTTGAGGACACATAGGGCCGCTTTGTGGGCACTGAGGGCGCTGGGACCGCGCTAATGACGCAAGAAGGCGTCAGAGGGCGTAGAGTGCGCATGAGGCGGCTGAAGACGCAGTAAGGCGTCTGAGGGGGCAGGGGCCGCGCCGAACGCGCATTAGGCCGTGCCGATGACGCATTGAGGGTGTCTAAGGGAGCACAGAAGATGCCAGGGTGGGTGGGAGGTTATAACCTTCTAGGTAGCAGCTACACATAATAGTGTAGTTTCTCTCGGCCTAAGACTCAACTTCGCAAACCCCATGATGGAGGCGAGGCTTTTTGCCTTAGGAGTGTTTGGACGAGTGTATCCAGAAGATCCAGGGGCGGTATGCTGAAAAGGTCATAAGTCTGTTATGAGCCGGATGCAGCTCATAAACCTTGTAAGAGTAGCTCATAAGCCGTATGAGTAATGCAGAAAAGGTCACAATGAGCTATGAGTACTCATAGCGCGTCAATATGTTATGAGTCGTGGACAAGGACTCATAAGAAGCGTAAGAGCTACTCATAGTGATAATGGCGGAGCAACAACAACTTGTAATACCACAGCGCCCAAACTTTTCACCTAGAAAGGACCCGTTGGAGATGTATGATGACCGTGAGCTCATCAGAAGGTAGAGGATGGACCGTGCTGGGATCTTGTTCGTGACGGACTTGATCCGAGATGGTATAACAAGCCCCACATCAAGGAACAAATCCCTCTCCGCTGAGCTCAAAGTCATACTGACTTTGAGATACCTCGCAACTGGCAAGATGCAACTATGTAACAGTGACGACTTTGGACCGACACAACCCACCATCAGCCGAGCCATAACACAGGTGTTACATGCACTGACAAGACCACACGTCGTGACAAGGTTCATCCGCTTCCCTACTGTTCCAAGAGATGCCCACAGGAATCAAGCGCGTGGAAGAGATTAAATGGTAAAAAAAATGTTGCATACATGCTAGTGTAGGTACAAAAGTATGTATAACCGTAGCAAATAAATAGTTAAATAAGATATCCCAACGTTTTATTTTGGTTAAGGGGAAGCTCTACTCGGGAGTTTTACATTGATATACACAAACAATTCTGACACTCATTACCGTCGCAAATAAATAGTTAATAAGATATCCCCATTCCCATCTCCCAATAAACATGAGGACATGTGGGAATGTAAGGTTTTTTGGGCGGGTGTGAAAGTGAAGTTTTACCCAAATCTAACCTAACCAGAGTAAGCCTATCGGCGCCACAGGTTAGACATATATAAAAATAAGGGATATTTAACCATAACATAAACGTAACCTAACCTAACAACCTTAACATTACCAAAACTTAACTTAACCATAACTTAACCTAACCTAACAAACCTAACCTAACTTCAAAGACGTTTTGCGAGGTAAATAATGGTGAGCACCGCCTGAAACCTTCACAGATATGTTGAGTACACTATGTATAGTATGTACGACTTCATATTTATAAAAAAGAGGTGGAGCAGTATTTGTAAAGAAATAAAAAAAAAAATTATATATATAGTATATATTTTTTATACATTGAAAAGGTACTAGCTAAGGGACAACAAAAATACGTTAAAAAAATCCCTCTCGTTGCCATCCTGTAAAGACGACAGTAGGAAAAATAGAAGCAGGGGGTGGAGGTCTAGTTAACAAAGGTGTCTTGACACTCCTCTTTTGAAAGAATTCAAGTCATAACCAGGTAATAAGGCATTTATTAAAGGCAGGAATAAAAGATCTTAATTATAGACTATCAATCAATATCAGAAATATAATGAAAGAATCAGCATGTGCACTATTCGGATTAGATTATTGGGAACAAATAGAAGAGGCGTCTTCTTCTTCTTCTTGTGACTTGTTCTCAGCTGAGACGGGCACTGCCGCCCAAGTAAATCCACATATATTCTTTTGAGGTATAATATATTGATAGATTTCCATTTCTGCAATTAGGACATTGCCGAAATTTCTATTTTTCACTTTAAAGTGATAACAACATACCACCATATCCATATTATCGTGATAGGAGTGTTTTTAACCAAACGTAAGTGCTATTACTAGCGGAAGATACACCGCGTAGCGCCTTCTTATGAGTAGCTCATAAATCACTTAGCTCATAGTCAGGAGTCGCCTTGTGACTTTCTTTGCATGACTCACAAGTCTAGCTCATAACTATGAGTAGAATTTTGGATTTATGAGTGGCTTTATGAGGAGCTTTTATGAAGTTGTCAGCATACCGCCCCAGGTCCTTACACTAAGAGATTTGTGCTCTTTATAGCACAGGCTAGAAGCTACCTATGACCATAGCTACACTCCGGGTTCACCAATGTAAAAGGGTGCTCGGGTGTTGTAATGCTAGTTGGTCGACTGGTAGAGAAAACTCGATACCAGTTAAGGTTATTTTTATTGATAAAATTTAGACTATATATATAAAGAAAACATTTCAATAACAAATGTTAATAATTGAATATGCGCACTGTCTGAGGACAGTGCGCGCCAAGTTGATGGTGGGCGCTGGTCTGCAGCGCAACATAATAAATAATATTATAAAAAGAAAAACATAAATAAAGTTATACGAAATTATATATGACATAATGAAAAATATAATAAAAACAAAATTATATTAGTTATGGCTGCGCGACCAGTTTTCAGGGAACGTGGTACCGCACGTTATCTAAGCCTGTAGGGGAGACTGCTACACTTCAACCTGACCCTCAAAATCCCAAGCATTAAATTTATCACAAGATTTTTTTTTTTTTTTTTTTTCTGTATCATTAGCCGTTGGCGCCAGTAGGCTTATGGAGGCACAGATGGACTTGCCTCGCCTGTTATTTGGCGTAGGTTTTAGAATTTTTATAGTGACGCCTCGAATGTTTACGTTCTCTCTTGAATATGTTGAGAACGTGTGAGGCTTATTACTGCTACAGCCTCAGATGCATATAACATTGTAAGTCCCGTCTGAGGACAGTATAGCAGCAATTTGGGTAGTCACTTGGCGGTGATATCAAATATTGAAAAGTGATCAGCGGATATCGCGGATTCGAACCCGGGATCCTAGGCTCCCATCCCTTCCCATCCCTTCAATGTGACTCTTTTCCGCTTTCCTTCTTCCAGACTCTTCAGCTTTTATTCTTTCCTTCTTCTTGTCATTCTCCCTTTTCTTCTTCCTTCCTTTCACACGCAAGCCCGGGTCCTCAGCCATGCTATTTATTCTTTGATTTTATTCAGCTTCATCGCACCTCAAGCTCTGCCCCGTCCTCAAAAGGAGTGTCTCATGATGCAATCTTTCTGCAGAGTCGTCTTTGCAGAAAGTTATCGTGTGCAATATAATGATTTAAAATTCGATACTGCATGCTAAAGTGGCATATTAGGTGTTCCAAGTGGTATACGTCTTGGCAGTTGGATTTGAATTGCCATTTGTGATATAGTTTCAGGTGGTGGCACTTAAGGGAATTACCTGAAACTCATTAATACTCGTGAAATTAGTGGAAAGTGTGGCTAAAAGTGATCATTGTGAAATAGAGGAATACTCAAATCTTGTTGTTCATTGTAAACGTCACTAACACAACCTGAAGTACTATTCTTAAGAAAGAAAATAGTTTTAGCTAATAATGACACCATTGACATAATCGTGAGAACAAAAAAATATTGATTTACACACCATATCCGTGAATTAAAAAAAATATTCTATTGAAGAAAATCAATAAGAACTGTGATAAACTGACCTCCTACCGGCAGTAAGTTGAAAGACATTAAAATAACCAGCTATTAACTTACCACTCTAATGATTAATAACGTTAAGTCATTTTCATTATAGACCCAAGTACGTAGATGTGTTTACTAAGTCAGAGTTCATAGAAATTGCATACGTATAATCAACTTTCATCAATATAATACAAACATAAGAATCATCGAAAGAGTTATAAATTCGAGGTTAAAACAACAGTTAATAACGTTGATGATCCAATGTGTTTCACCGAAAAAAAACCATTTCATTAATATCAGAAAGTGGTGGTGAATTAGCATGAAATATGTGTCTCTGTTCTCGTGACATGCATAATGGATTTACTGGGAAATTAACATATTCTTCATTTCAATTTTTGTCTATATTTTTCAATTGTTCTTCATCCTCATCTCCCTCTGGCTCTCTTATCTTCCTTATCTCGCTCTTAACTTATATTCTCACTCTCCTTCCCATCTGGTCCCTTTTCATTCTCCTTTTTATCCTCCTCCTCCTCCTCCTCGTCCTCCTCCAGCATCACCTCCCTCCCTGTGAAATTCATAGTGTTTCTTAAAAAAATATATATATATATATAATGAGGGTAGTTTCTTAATATGGTCGGGAACATAATTCCATATTTTGGGACCCATATAAGACAAGGAGTATTGAAATATTGTTAAGTTATGATGAGGTGTACGTATTTCATTTATTGTGCGTGTTGGATAATTGTAGCAAACTTGACTATTTAAATTCCTGTTGAGAATAATATTTTTATACATATATATAGCAATTTGTAGTTTGTTTAGATCAAAAAGCTTAACTATCTGTGTTTCTTTGAAAAGTGGTTGAGTATGGTCAAAAAAGATACTTGTTGTGATGATTCTTAATATTTTCTTTTGAAGTCTAAATAAAGCTATAAGGCCTCTTTCACACGAGCGGCTTTTGCCGTCCAACGTTTGTCGCCGTGGCACGTGGCAGATGCCGCGCCTCGTTTCAGGCACTCACGGCTTCTGCCGCAGACTCTCTCTCAACAATAATTATGTTCCGGTTAATATATCTTTATATAATTAAAATACTGGTAATAGGTTATAATTTATACATCTTTAAATAATAATAATAGGCTATAATTGATATATCGTCCTTAATAACGGTAATACAGTATAATTAATATATATTAAAAGAAGGATGCAACTAATATATCGTCTTTATATAGCACTATTAGAATATAATTAATATTTATCAAAGGAATAGTAATAGGCTATAAATAATATATCGTCTTGAAATAGGGCTAATAAAAATATAATCAATATATATTATAATCAATATATATAATCAATATATATATAATGGTAATAGGCTACAATTAATATATCGTCTCTAAAAATCAGTAATAGAATATAATTAACAACTTCAAATAATTAAAATAGGCTTTAATTAATAGCCATTAAATAACGGTGTTAGAATTAAATTAATCTATTTTCAAATACTGGTAATAAGCTGTAATCAATATTTTCAAATACCGGTAATAAGCTATAATAACTGTCACCAAATGCTGTTAATGGATTATTAATATGTTTTCAATATTTATAATAGGCTATAACTAATTTACTGTCTTCACATAATAAGTATTTAAAGACAAATTTTCAATATACATTATTGAAAGTTCACATGATTGAGAATATAGTGCATACCAGCTTTTCCAGTGATGCAAACGAGGTGGTGGTGTGCTCTTCCTCCTAATGTTGACAAACATCTGACCACCCGATGACCCGCCGCGCGCGGCAAACGCCGGATAGTGTAAAGGCGCCCATAGGAACACATTACCACCAAAACTGTTCGACGGCTTTTCTGCCGGCGCGGTCTTGCTGGCAGGACGGCAGAGTGCGGCAGCCGCGGCTCCGTGTGAATACTCCCATAGGAGTCAATTGAAAGCTACGCCATGGCGGCAAACGACGGACGGCAAAAGCCACTCGTGTGAAAGGGACCTAAGATGTGAAGGGTATGTGTTGCAACATATGGGCATACAGTACTGAAGGTGTTGTATAATGTGGGCATTATAGAGAATTTTCTAAACTGTGTTAGGTACAAGATCTTTAACTTGATAGAGACGTTTCTCGATAGTTTATGGCAAATGTCAGATATGTGCAGCTTAAAGTTTAGAGCTGCATCAATAGTGACTCCCAAATGCTTATGATGAGTGGTTCTTTGAATTATGTTGTTGTGTAAAAGGAGTGGAGGTAATGATGTGAAAGATTTATTTGTGAATAACATGTAAAATGTTTTGTTCAAGTTTACTGTTAATCTATTACCTAAGCACCAATGGTAAACAAATGTTTAGATCATTGTTTGCCTCGTGGATGATATTAGCAGGTACAGGCCCAGATATATATAGAGAGAGTTGAGTCATCGGCAAAGAGTTTAGTTTTTCAAGTTCTTAAATATTATGAGGAGGTTGTTGATATAAATTAGGAATAATATTGGTCCCAGTACACTACCCTGAGGAACACCATATTTAATGTGTCTGGGAGCCGATATGTTATTATTGATCATCCCTTACACTAGTAAACTCTGGAACTCTCTTCCTGTGTCTGTTTTTCCACCTGCCTATAGTATAATGACCAAGCTAGGAAAGTTAAAAAGGATATTAGGACCGCAAAGAGGAATTATGAGGTTAGGATAGCTAGGGATGCCCAGAAGGATCCAAAGGGATTCTATCAGCTGTACAAGGCTAAAGCAAAGGATAGAATAGGACCTCTTAAAGGAATGGATGGCAGCTTGATAATAAATGGCGAGGAAATTAGTAAGGAATTAAACAAATATTTCTTGTCCGTATTTTCTCAGGAAGAGTCGGATAGGGAACTGGAGCTAGTACATATCTTTAGGGGACAAGAGGTTGATAAATTAAGCGACATAGTCATAAGTAGGGAAGTAGTTAGTAGGGAAATAGATAGACTTAAGAAGACTAAATCTCCAGGGCCGGACGACATCTTTCCGAGGATTCTTAAGGAATGTAGAGAAGAACTCGTTGAACCCATTGCGATGATTTTTAGAAAATCCCTAGACACAGGAGTAGTTCCCAGGTTATGGAGCCAGGCAAATATAGTTCCTATATTCAAAAAAGGAGATAAGGTAGAGTAGTAACTACCGCCCAATTAGTTTAACATCAGTGGTAGGCAAGATGTTAGAAGCTATCATAGCAAGGGCAACTAGAAAACATTTAGATGAACACAAGCTAATTAGACATAGTCAACATGGTTTTAGAAAGGGGAAGTCCTGCCTGACAAATTTATTATCCTTCTATAGGAAAGTATTTGAAACCATAGATAAGGGGGACGAGTATGATATAGTTTATTTGGACTTCAGTAAAGCCTTTGACAGAGTACCCCATAGGAGACTGTTAAGTAAAGTCAAGGCTCATGGCATAGGTGGGAAGGTACTAGAGTGGATTTGGGGATGGCTTACTAGTAGGGAACAGAGGGTACAGATTAATGGGAAGAAATCAGAATGGGGTAATGTCACTAGTGGGGTTCCACAGGGATCAGTACTAGGACCGTTGTTATTCATAATCTATATAAATGACTTAGAGACAGGAATAAACAGTGATATCAGTAAATTTGCAGATGGCACAAAGATAAGAAGACCGATAAAGAATATAGATGATGCTAGGATGCTGCAGGATGACTTAAATAGGCTGTACGAGTGGTCCGAGAATTTTACATTAAAAGGGTACTGGCTAAGGGAAAACAAAAATAAGTATAAAAAAAAAAAAAAACTTAAATCCCGCTTGTCGCTAGACCCTGTAAAGAGGAGAGTAGGAGAAATATAGACATGGGGGGGAAGTCCAATTTAGTGTGAGAGGTGTCTTGACATTCCTCTTTTGAAAGAATTTAAGTCATAGGCAGATGCAGTTTAATGTTAACAAGTGTAGCATTATGAGCGTAGGTAAAGGTAATAGGCCTGTGGACTATACATTAAATGACACTACACTACAGTGTGTCGCTTTCGTCCACAGGGATGTTAACTTTTATAGCCCACATTGTCGTACCGAGCCAACTAAAAAAGAAAAAATCATATTCTGACGTATATTATCAACTTTTAATGATAAGTGATATGTACAGCCATTGTGAAATCAAGTGTAGAATAAACCATGTGTTCCTATACATAAGCCTTTCCTAAATTAATTCAAAGACGCTTTCAAATTTTATGTAAACAGCGATGTAAAAGAGAATTAATTAGATTGATGCACATCTAACATGTTTACTGGTGTCGCGCGGGGTGACGGAAGAAGGCAGGCAGGAAGGAGGCCTGTCCTGTCCCGTCCCGTCCCGTCCCGTCCCTGTCCGTCAATTTATTGCCATAATAATATTCATGAAAGTACAACATAAAATATATATATATATATATATATATATATATATATATATATATATATATATATACATATATATATACACATAGTTTGGCATTATCTGTTGAGCCGTAGCTCTCAGACAGATATATTTTTCATAAATGTATGATTATTAGCGGACAAGCATTATTATTAATTAATTATTAATTAAATAGAAAGAAAGAAGCTTAAGTTCACATAATATATTACCTGTGGAGTCAAATTTACTAAGGTGAAATATACATCTCAAAATTTTGTTTTGGGCTATTTTCAGTTTGTGAATAAAAGAAGGCCAGTAAACAAGATGAGGATAACATAACGTGTAGTATATACTGAGCATAGATTCTGTAGTGAGGTAATTTCGTACTTTATACAGTATGCCACAAATTCTTGATAATTTAGAAAATACATCATTGATATGGTGGTTCCAGTTAAAATTTTTATCAATATGAATACCTAAAAATTTTGTATGGGTTACGTTTTTGACAATTTCGTCTTTTAGCATGAGTGGTGGAAGTTGATGATTCAGTGAGTGATTTTGGAAAAGGATTAAATTAGTTTTTGCAATATTAAGTTTCAGTTTGTTTGCTATATTCCACTGATGGATAAGTTCTAATTCTTTAGTTACTAAAGTTTTGGTGAAAACTGAGCAGATCTTTATCACTTAGGGCCGTACTATTAAAACCTGAGCTGAAGTATGGCGAAGTTGGAGCGCACTTGGGACCGAGTGACGGATTCCTTACTTTTAAAACAGATCTGAACGTTCGCCCGGCGGGCGAGCGTTCGGGTCCGGCACCGCTAAACATGATGATATTCCCACTTGATTAGCGGAAAGTAGCAGGAAAAGTGCGGGGAATATGTTTGTTTACATCTGCAGAATGACAACAAGCACCAACGCTGTCTCCCTTAGGGCGAATCCTTTATCCACTGTGGATAAGGATATGTTCATTGATCTCGTCAGAGAACATATCTAGGTCATAAATGACAAAACGGTAAATCTGCATAACTATACTGCTCGGACGATATCAATATAAATATGAAATCGTACATACTATACATAGTGTATTCAACACATCTGTGAAGGCTTCAGGCGGTGTTAACCATTATTTACCTCGCATTATTTACCTCTTAGAATTTATATTAAGTTATGTTAGGTTAGTTATGTTAGGTTAGGTTAGTTATGTTATGTTAGGTTAGTTATGTTATGTTAGGTTAGTTATGTTATGTTGGGTTATGATTAGGTCACGTTAGTTTAAGTTTAAATTGGGTTATGTTAGATTTGGTTAGGTATAGTTTGGTTTGGTTATATAAGCTTTTTATATTTTATTACCCAAAAGTTAAGCATTTCACCCTAATTTTTTTTCCTGGTCGTCGTATATGGCCTGTATTTGCTTATAATGACGAGCACAGCCTGAAACCTTCACAGATGTGTGGAGTGCACTCTGTATAGTATGTAGAACTTCATAGTTATATCGATATCGTCTGAGCAGTAGTAAAGTGTCAGTAAAGTGTTGTTTACTTACACACACAAACAAGTTTGCTTGCTTGTATATCGTAGGTCAGTTGTACTTTTGCTATCATCTCACTATCTTAATAAGGCAGTTACAAGCATTATAACAATAAATAGCATCAGAGACTGTTTTATACTACAATATTTTTTCTCTGAAGCTATTATTTCCTTACTGTTGGCATTAATACATGACTATATATCGAAAGAAAATGGCACAACTTAATAGAAATTAAGGACTACAATACATAGGATTGTTATATTAAAGTTTTTAAATAATTTCAGTAACTTTTATTAACAAACAATACAAAAATGGGATACCATCAAATAGAGACACAGGGGAAAAAAATAACACTGTTCAATTATGTCATATTTCATTTCCTTCAGTAGTGTGAACATTTATGACAAAGAAATGAAGTGTCAATCACTTATTGAAGAAACTTAAATGAGTTCTTATCTCCAAAAAGAATCCAACTATCTATACCTGACAATATACTTAGATAGCACTAACTAACTGTAATTATCAGGTTTCAAGATGGGTTGTAGTGGTTTGGAAGGACTAGATTTAATATTCAACGGACTATGCTTTGATAGCCTGAACCTAAATGTAAATTCCTCCTCAGTCAGTCTGCTTCAGCTGCATCAAGCACATTTATATCCTCAAAGTCTAGCAGTCAACGGACTGTGCTTTGATAGCCTGAACCTAAATGTCAATTCCTCCTCAGTCAGTCTGCTTCAGCTGCATCAAGCACATTTATATCCTCAAAGTCTAGCAGTGCAATCCATAATCTGGAAAATATATGAAACATATTACAATCTAACATGCATGTAAAGGTAAATCTATATATCCGAACATCCCATTTAATTTTGTGGTGAAAAAATTATTTGCGGACAAAATGTTATAAAAGAAAAGTATCTTAGAATATTTCGAAATACTTATTCCATGACTTAAAATTTCAAAATTCATGGGATGTTACAATCTACAATAATACACTTTTTTTTCCTAACCAAACCTATCATAACTTTAAAGGTGAATTCCATTGTAACACTCCTTTTTTCGTAACCATAAATTAGGTCAATTATCGCCACAGTTGAAACTCGCATAGTGGAAGGAGAAAATGAGAAATGAAGGGGGGTTGTTATTAATCTTAATTAACTATCGTTATCTAGGTATTCAGGTAGGGAAAATTGAGACGAGGTAATTATAAGGTGAAGTAGTTACACACCTTAAGAGTAGTTTTGCGAAAGGTTGTTTATCCTAGGTGGCGTATGTCGGGAAATTACTGTATTTCAATACCCTCCTGTATTCACTGGCCTCCGCGCCATAATCCTATTTTTTTCCTTTACTTACGGTGGAATAGTATAAGGAAGAGTAGTTATTTTAGCATAACATATGGAAGAGCTTTGTAGGTTCCAATAATGGGTTGATGTGAGCAAGACGGAGAAATTCGAGGATGTGGTAATTGTAATATTTATTTCGTAGGGGAAGAATAATTGAGACTGAAGGGTGTTGTAGTTATGATTCTAATTAAAATAGAAATTTGGGTAAATGAATGGTATGTCAAGGGAAATTAGGGTATAGATATAATTATTAGGGAGTTAAGTATAGATAGAGGTATATGGCAACTCTGTTGGGTACAGGTATGAATTTATAGCTCTGTTATTAGTTAGCTAAGCTACAGTGTTAATTCTTAAAATCCATGAAGTGCGTTATATGTGTTAAGCTTGTCATTACTAGAGAGTGTGAATAAGTGTAGAGAAAATGCATTATAGTGTATTTAACGCCAGGGCTAATGTGTTGTTTTTTTTCTGGGCATTCGATCTCCACCTACTTTTCGTGAACAGATTTCGATCTCAGTCTACCTCCACGTCCAGGCTGTTGCTGTTCAAAAGTCTAGGTCAATGAAGCCAGCCAAGTGATATGGGAAAGTCTAGCAGGTTAGAAATTAGTAATCTAGGGCAAGTGATAGGAAGGAATTACACTGTGAAGGTGATAGTAGGTAACAAGTGGTTGCCACGTGTTAATTGGCTGTTGTTAAGGTGTCGTCAATACCTCAGTTTCCTCGTCTTTCGCTCTCAGATCCGAAGGAATATTCCATCTGAGACGAAAGAAGAGTGATAGGAATTAACTTGGCCAATTGTTTAGTAGTGGTTAAAAAGTGTTGTATTTTTTTCGCGCACAAGCTAACTAGTGGTAACCCTCATCTGTTATTTTCGAATGTGCTGGTCATTCATCAAGTGTTAAATGATACTTTTATATTTATAAGTAATTATCAAATATATATTTTTCGATACTTCATCTTCAAATATCATTATCCCTGAACTCCCTACCCTCTGACCGATTGACAAGGAAAGTGAGACCGAACCTACTATTTATTTTTATTTATTTTGGTGTGTAAATACGCAAGTATTACACCATGAAAATGTATGGGAAAGACAACTTGAAAAGATAGTTGCAAGTAACATTTCTTAATTGGGCAAAACTATAGTACCAATTCCACTAAGTAAATCTGAAGAACAAAGCCTCCACCTATCTTCTAATTCTCATTCCTATAGCCAACAAGCAACCTTCACAGATGTTCAGTACAGTAAAGTATCCTGTGTACTACAACGAAAATTATTCTGATCGTTGTGGAGGCGGAATCATACGTTTCAGCAGAAATCATACACAAAATAAGAGTATTATGCCGGTAGATAGAAGTTAGTAAAACATTATAATTATAACAAAAGAGTTATACCTCATTAAATTTCATCTAATTACCCCAAAAAATATAACTTTTTTTAGTGGGGCGGGAGGACGCTGATATTACAGGCACGTATCACTATAATGATTATAAGGGTGGTAAGCCTCTATAGCTAATTTAAGCACGCCATTCCCAAAACATCCACTGCAAACCTAATATTATGCAAAATAGTCCCTAAACCAAAAATAATTGGGTGGAAAGTCAATATACACTAACCTTGGTAAGTCTTGTTCTTCCTCTTCTTGTGCCTGTCGCTGTAAAACTTCGACGGTCTTTAAGAACAATATAAACACGACTTATTTTTCAATGGCAAGCTTGTAATGTTCATTGATAATATTACAATGTGTTTTCTACATCATAAGATGATTAAATGTATTATACAAATTATAAACTCAACGAAAAAAATGTTTTTCGTTCAGTGTTAGGGTGGTCTTGTAGCAGTCTCCCCTACAAGCTTAGAGAACGTGCGGTAATACGTTCTCTGAAAACGTGGGTCACGCAACCACTAACTATTATAATTTATTACAATTAACTTTCATGTTTTCATTCTCTTCATTTTTAATTTGTTTTGTATAACTTTATTCATGTTTTTCTTTTTATTATATTATTATATATTTTGTTGCGTTGCTGACCAGCGCACACCCATTAACTTGGCGCGCATTGTCCTCAGACAGTGCGCATATTCAATAATTAATATTTGTTTTTAAAATATTTATTTTATTTAATTGTTCGAATTTTATGCAAATAAATAACCTCAACTGGACAGGAGTTTTCTCAGTCCAGTGGACCATCTAGCATTAAACACCCAAAGCATCAAGTAATAATTGATGACACCGGAGTGTAGCTATGGTCTAATAGGTAGCTTCTAGCCTGTGCTAAAAAGAGCACAAATCTCTTAGTGACAGAACCTGAGTCTTCTAGATTCATTCGTTCAAACACTCCTAAGGCAAATAGCTTCGCCTCCATTATGGGGTTTGCGAAGTTGAGTCTTAGGCCGAGAGAAACTACACTTATTTGTGTAGCTGCTACCTAGAAGGTTATCCCCTCCCACCCACCCTGGCACCTTCTGTCCCCCCTCAGACGCCCTCACTGCGTCATCGGCACGGCCTTATGCCCTGCCCCCTCAGACGCCTTACTGCGTCTTCAGCGGCCTAATGCGCACGCATGTGCGGCCTCTACCCCCTCAGACCCCCTCACTGCGTCATCGGCACGGCCTTATGCCTTGCCCCCTCAGACGCCTTACTGCGTCTTCAGCCGCCTCACGCGCACTCTACACCCTCTGACGCCTTCTTGCGTCATCATGTGTCCTCAACACACACCCTTGCGCCCTCAGTGCAACATTATGTCCAACCCCTACCCCCGCCTCGCGGCGTTAAAGTGATCAACTCCACCATCGCCACTCACCGCCCTGTGTATTACTCGTCGCCCTGTGGAGTACTCTACTCTCCTGTGGATAGTACAATGCGGTACAGACAACGCTCCAGCAGACGCCCCCCCCACTGCCGTGTCGTCTTTTCACAATCCCAGGCATCAGGGTCGCTCTATGCTGGCGGAGCTACAGATGCAAATCGTCTCTTTTCGTCAGCTTCACGACCTCTCACCCTGGCATCTGAGCTTCACGGCACATCTGGGAGGATTTCACCTGGACCCACACCTGCGCCGACTATCAAGCCTCCATGGTGATTCGGCACTTGACCTCGTCGGTCCCTCTGCCACACTGCCGGTTATCGCTACATCCTCTCGGCAACCGCCGCTACAGAACTTCCAGCTACCACCCGCAGTCGAACGGCATGGTCGAACGGTCATCACCAGCCTCCGCCCAACGCGAGAACTGGTCCCAGGCGAACAAGCATCCACAGGATGACATCATTCCAACCTTCCTCGTCACTAGGGGGGGAGTATTGTAGCAGTCTCCCCTACAAGCTTAAAGAACGTGCGGTAACACGTTCTCTGGAAACGTGGGTCACGCAACCACTAACTATTATAATTTATTACAATTAACTTTCATGTTTTCATTCTCTTCATTTTTAATATGTTTTGTATAACTTTATTCATGTTTTTCTTTTTATTATATTATTATATATTTTGTTGCGCTGCTGACCAGCGCACACCCATCAACTTGGCGCGCATTGTCCTCAGACAGTGCGCATATTCAATAATTAATATTTGTTTTTAAAATATTTATTTTATTTAATTGTTCGAATTTTATGCAAATAAATAACCTCAACTGGACAGGAGTTTTCTCTCTCCAGTGGACCAACTAGCATTAAACACCCAAAGCATCAAGTTATAGTCTCACCCGCACTCACCAATTCCAATACTATTCCAACCAGCCCTTCGCCATGCGAAGGGCTGGTGGAGTTTAAAAGTAAAATATTATGCTTCGCCCCGCTCGCCAGGCTTGCCTACCCTGGCGAAAGATTTTAATAGTACGGCCCTTAATAACAGACTAGTATCATCAGCATAAATAGTATAATGAAATTTAGAGCTAGCTTGAAATATACATCAGAAAAAGTAGTGGGCCTAAAATGGATCCTTGTGGTACTCCTTTAGATAATATTTTTGATGAAGAATAACTACTATTACAATATACAGACTGTGACCTGTTACTCAAATAACTTTTGAAAAGTTGCAGTGGTATACCTCTAATGCCATTGTGATGGAGTTTATCAAGCAATAAACGGTGATCTAATGAGTCAAAGGCCTTCGATAAATCTATGAATACACCAACTACACAACAGTTTTCTTCCAGGTACTTGTACACTGTATGAGTGAAATGTATTACTGCAGACTCGGTAGAATTATTTGCCCTAAAGCCGTGTTGATATTTAGAAATTGTTATTTTTTTTCAAGGAATGATGATAATCTAGTAGCAATTACTTTCTCATATATTTTGTTGAAGGCTGGTAATATGAAAATAGGGCGATAATTGTTAATGATGTTCTTACTGCCAGATTTATGTACTTTGGCTTGTTTCAGACTATCAGGAAAAATGCCTGTTTTTAAAGAAAAATTAATTAGATAAGTTAGTGGACCAGAGAAAAGGAATGAAACATGTTTTAAGATCTTAGGCGACACATCATCATGTCCGGGAGTGTCGCTTTTGAGGCCCTTTAGAAAACATGCAATTTCAGTATGATTTGTGGGAGGAAGGAACATGGAAAAAGCAGGGGAATTTATTAAATACCGAAAGTGAGTGGCATCATCTGTAACATTGTTTGCATTGGCTGATGTCAGGAAATGTTCATTAAATTTTTCTGAAGTGTTAATACTAAAGGGTTTTAATTCAACAACAACAACTTTATTTTTGAATTGCCAATAATATAATTAATTGATTTCCAGTGTGCTTTTGGGTTACCTTGATTATCTTTTAAATTTTGTTTATGATAATTATCTTTAGCAGTTTTTAAAAGTTTAGTTAAATGATTTTTATATTGTTTATATTTTTTTTGAAATGTTAAGGGCCAATTATTGGAGAGTCTCTCTAATCTGTGTTTTTCTTTAATACTTTATCTCAAAGCAGGTGTGATATGCAGGCATCTTTCTTTTTTCCTGTTTAGCATAATTCTCTTCTCTGGGAAATGTATTCTAAAAAGGTGATTAAATTTTTAAAAGAAAATATCATATGCCACATTAGGATTACTTTCATGCCATATGTCAGTCCAATTTACACGAGAGAGATCGACGTAGAAATTATCTTAAATTGTTTTTGTTATAATTCTCTTATTGACATATACAGGATAGTTTTGTTTAGAATGATTAAGTTTGAATTGTGAAATAACAGGAGAGTGATCAATAATATCTGTTTGAATTATATAGTTAGCACAGTTTGATTCAACATGCGACGTCCAAATATGGTCAATTAGTGTAGCTGTAGTGTCTGTAATCCTGGTAGGTCGTGTGATAAGAGGTAGTAAAGAAAAAGATAACATTACATTAATAAATTCAAAGATAACACTATCACTAGACTTTATCAAATCGATGTTAAAGTCCTCGAAAACGTTAATACTATGATACTTCCTGTCATTAGCTGTAGCAAGAAATTCACTTAAAGACTGCAAAAACTCATTTCTATTACCTCTAGGAGGCCTATAAATACATAGATATAGATAAGTTTTGTAGTCATATTTACATTCAAGGCCTAAGCATTCAATAGAAGGTTTTGTAAGGCAAAATTCATTTACAATTTTGTTTGATAACAATCAGATATGTACATAGTAACACCACCACCATATCTGTTTCTACACTGGTTGAACATATTATATCCTGGTAGCTGATAAACGTTAACAAGGTCAGAGTCAAGTCTTGTTTCGGTAAATCCAATAATATAAAAACTTACATTTTTGTTAACTAACACCGTGTCATAAAAAACCTGTAAATTACTGGGTATAGATCGAATGTTCATATTAAGTATTGTAAGTATGTTGGCGTCATAACAATCGGAAGATAAAGAATCTAAAAATATATATTCCGATTTAGGGATATTATGATATGTGGACAATACACAGGAATGATTTATACGCATACGCAGTATGCATGGCTTCAACTTACAGTACTCAATTCTTCCTATGACCCTTTCTGTTGATTTTGTGTTAAGGAGTCCTGTTCTGGTTGGATGATTGTGTTTTGTCGTCCTTCCCTGTGTCCACGTCGCCGCCGATAGCACCGCCAACACCACCACTACGAGTCTTAACCCCCGCACCGCTGGCAGGAGCACCGATGGCAGCTACCACACCTCCATCAACTGCCGCACCACCGCCACCTGAGGCATCACCATCACCGGAAGCACCGCCGTCACCTGAGGCACCAGCAACAGGGAATGCACCCGCCTGGTCTGAAGCAGCCATTCTTCCGCCAGTCCATGAGATCCAACCACGAGTTGATGGTTCAGAAGCAGGAGCAGCACTTGTTGAGTCGTTACCACCAGATGTTACCACCAGATGTTGCGCCAGCAGGCGTTGAAGGGATGTGATTCATTCGGTCTTTGATAATAAGTTTCGTGTACTTAAAGTATGCGATCTTTCCTTGAAAACGCGCCTCTTTTAGAAGTGGTAGTTGATTCTTGACAATTTCTTGTGAGGCAGGGCATAAATCTTCATTTATATATATTCCTGTCCCTTTTAATTTCCTTGCGTTCCGCATCACAGTCTCACGATCACCGAAGTGAGCAAATCTAACCACTATTGTTCTAGGTGTTGCGTTGCCAAGTGGGCTGACTCTGTGAGCACGTTCAATCTTCATGGGAGGTATTTGAAGTTTATCTTGAAACAGAGTGGATACTTGTAGAGCAGTTTCTTCCCAGGTTTCTCCATTTTGTTGTTCTGCAATGCCGCTAATTCGTAGATTATTTCTCCGGCTATAATCTTCCTGGTAGTTCATACGTCCAGTCAATTCTTTAACACAAGATCGAAGCTCTTCGATTGTGCTTCGATTCTCACTCTCGGATTTCCGAAGCGTTTTGATTTCACTTTTCAGGTCCGTTATCTCAGCTTGTGAAATTTCTAGGCTTCTTGTTAATTCACTCACTTTTGTGTCCAGGAGAGCAATTCTTGCGTTGTGTTGTTCCACCAATACATCCAATGCGGCTCGAAATGCTTGATTTTGAGATTCAAGTAGAAGCTTCAGTGTGTCAGAGTCATTGGTCTGGTATTTCAGTTCATGACGTTTGCTCGCTACAATAGCCGAGAAAGGAGTGTGTGTGTGTGTGGGTGTGTCTGCGTGTGTGTGTCTGCGTGTGTGTCTGCGTGTGTCTGCGTGCGTGCACTGGCCGCCTGTCTCCCCACCCACGCCTGTTATATCGCTTTTTACACACACACACTGCTTAGTAACTCAGTGAAAGGGGTAGAGATACAAGGGGAAGTGGGGGAAGGGGGGGAGGAAGGGGGAGAAAAAGGGGGGTCATAGGGGTGAGGGGTGAGTGTACGGCAACACGAATACAAGTCACGCACTGCACGACATTAATGAAGGAACATGATAAGGGCTGGAAGTGTGTGTGTGTGTGTGTGTGTGTGTGTGTGTGTGAGAGAGAGAGAGAGAGAGAGAGAGAGAGAGAGAGAGAGAGAGAGAGAGAGAGAGAGAGAGAGAGAGAGAGAGAGAGAGAGAGAGAGAGAGAAAGAGAAAGAGAAAGAGAAAGAGAAAGAGAAAGAGAGAGAGAGAGAGAGAGAGAGAGAGAGAGAGAGAGAGAGAGAGAGAGAGAGAAATAAAGTATTAGATAGAGCAAATAGAATCACAAGTAGGCACGTATGCAACCCAGGAAGAGGAAGAGGAAAAGAGAGAAATCAAAACACACGTATATATAAGGGAATGAAATGACAAGTGCACACCTGAACCCAGTTCCACTGCGGTAGTCACACACAACGTCCCCTGCTGCACTATCTCCTGTCCTGCCCCGCCACAGCAGCACTAAGGCCACCACCACCAGCAGCAGCGGCAGCAGAACCTGCAGATGGCGGACTCCTGAGCAGCCAGGAAGTCAGGGCCGCCCTCATGATCCGCCACACCCAGGAGGATAGACTGATTGAGGTGCTTAGAGCAGCTCCCCCTCCCCGCTGACCCAAAAGTCACAGGCATCCCATCGTCGCCACATCAATGCGCACGGACCAACCAAGGACTTCCTCACTGGCGGCTGGCGCCCGCATTGTATTCTTATGTACAAATTATTTATTATCTTTGTATGTCTAAGCATAAGTTTACAATAAACCTATTAAAAAAAATATAAAAAAAACTCGGTGATAACGTCTCGGACTCTCACTCGGCAGGCTTGGGTTCACGCCTTGCCCAAGGTGCAAAGTTTCACTGTCCTCCTTGAACAAGAGAATGTCGTGTGTGTGTGTGTGTGTGTGTGTGTGTGTGTGTGTGTGTGTGTGTGTGTGTGTGTGTGTGTGTGTGTGAGAAAGGTCACAGCCTTACCCATAGATCGGGCTATAATGAGCTGTAAGCTCTTTCCGGGAGGGTCTTATCTTAACTTATCTTATCTTCGACCTGCCCACCCTGGTGAAGGCGGCGGGCGTGCATCCGTCACCACAACCTGCCGTCATTCGCCTCACCTGCGCTGCCCTCAGGAAGACCGGTCACCTAGCAGTCCTGTGATCACCTCGCAGGATACCACCAGGGTGAGTATGGTCTAATACACCGTCACACCCTATACACCAACAACAACGTATGAGCAGCGATGACTCGGTTCACGAAGTCTTGTGGTACACTGTTTAGAGAAGCAAATTGAGTGAGGGTGTACGAGCAAAGGTGAGTACCTGAGGCACACACACATACACACACACACGCTTGTACTGAATGTGTAAAAGGCAGCAGACACACCTGAACCACGCCCGTATCTAGATACACACCTCGGGCTGGCTGCTGTGTTCACTCTAGTGAGAACTGAGAACATGTGTACTTGCATCTGTGTAAAGAAAGTTAAATGTGTAAATAAAGCTATAAGTGTAGAGAAAAAGCAGCCTAGTATAACAAAAAGTGTAGAACCTGAGGGGACAGCTCCTTATGATAGGGATTCAGATGCAAGTATAGGTATTGATAATGATTTAGGAGAAATAGATAACAGTATGGTTGTTGATTCAGACAGTGAGAAAGGTGTACAAGTAAAAAAAAAAACTATGATACAGAGTGATACTTAGGTGAGCTTTGTTCCTAGGAAATTAGGGAACATATACCCTGAGGAAGAAAAATACTATGTAGTAAAAGTTGTTTAAAACCAGTGTAACAATTAAATTCTTAGAAAGGATGAACAATCAGTAGGACTGTACTGGTCCAAACGTCATGGTTAATATGATACACTTGATCAGTAGACCAATAGTATTGTCAGGAACACCTCCTTTTACAATTAGGGGGATTGATAAAGCTTTTGTTGACTTTAAAATGCATGTAAAAGAAAGTATGATGTAACCACTTCTCTGGCACTTACGGAAAGTAGCAGTAGATTACTTTTTAAAAAAAAGTTTACTACCTACCCGGTATACAAATTCATACTGGTTTTTTTTTTCCAAAAGGAGAAAAACAGGTAACTAAATGTGTGAAAGGTGGTATTTTTGTTTGAACTGATCTTATTTCATTCAGATATCAAGTAAAATCAATAACCAGTAAGAGGATTCCGTTTATTGACCATATAAAACAGTTATAACACCTGTCGCAATTCACCCAACAACTTTTTTTTGTTGGGGTGAATTGAGACAAAATTATTCAATTTATAACAACAAAAATATTAAAGACATTTTATTTCTGCTTTATTCATATTAAACCTGAACTATTTAACAATCAGAATGCAAAAAATAAGGCACTAACATCTCAAATAACTTTAGGAGAGTAAATTTACCAAAATTATTGGTTTTGCAAAACAAAACTTTGCGGGAGTAAGCAATCTTACCCTTAGGGAGAATGGATTTTACATGCTTTTAACAACTTCCTACTGTACATATAAAGTGTGTAGCTATAGCCTAGGAATATCTAATGAGCACAACAAGAAAAGCATGTTGAATCAAACAACTTTGCAATATTGACTGTCTCAATTCACCCCAAAAAAGTTGTCTCGATACACCTCACTCGACGCAAATAATAATAGACTAACACGCCATAGCCTAAGTAACAGAATGGTACCAGCTGGCAGTGTTGTGGCTTAATTGTGAACTATTGAGTTGCCAATTAACACCATCAACAGTAATTGCAAATGTTTGGAAATTAGTAAAACATATTGAAAATATAAAGGAAATGTCATGTGCAGGATAGATGTTTCAAAATTAATTCAAACTTGAGGAAAATTTTTCTAATATTGCCGTGAGATATTGAGGCAAAACTAGCGCTATACACACATGTACAGCATAATTAGAAGTAAGTTGGTAGAGGATGTAATGTGCGGTAAGCAATATTATGGTTCGGAATAAAAGACTACTCAGGCTATTGTCGCGCTGAGCCAAGGTGGACAGGGCCGCACGCCACACCATTCTGACAAGGATGACCCTTCAAACGTCTAAATTCCTGCACATAAGGTTAGGTTGGAAAGAAAATAGTGCCTTTGGAAAGTGAACAAAACAACAACACGACTGGGTTCAGAGAGGACTTAGTATAGGAACGTTGCAGGCATGTTGTAAATAATTACAATTACCTATTCACGAACGTGCAATGCACTCATGGGCATAAACAAACGCACGAACACATGGTTCTTCCTGGAGAAGCTAGGGGAAACAAATTGTACGTGGCTAAAGAAGAAATATGGCGAGTGCACCTGCCCATAAAGAACAATCAATATTTCCGAAATTTCGAATTTTCGACGGAAATGTAGCCAGTAAAATCTTGCGAGAATATGAGGTAATGGAAAATATTAACACAATTCTGTAGAACATTATTGTGAGGAAGTAAAACAATATCAATGTCAATGATAGATACATAACTGTGTTCATCCAAAAGAGTGTGTGTGTGTGTGTGTGTGTGTGTGTTATTCACCATGGTCTGGATGATCACGCGCTAGACTCGTGATTGTCAGCCATTACCCTCCCCGAAGGAGCTCAGAGTTTATAGAGACGGATCTATGGGTAAGGCTGAGACCTATACGCAACACACACCCGTTTTCTTGTACACATACACACACACACACACACACACACACACACGCATACACACACACGCATACACACACACACACACACACACACACACACACACACACACACCCCATCCCCCGACACACACACACACACATCCCCTTGCACACACACACACACCCCATCCCCCGGCACACACACACACACACACACGGTCCGCTAGCGTAGTGGTTAGCGCACTCGGCTCACAACCGAGGGGGCCAGGGTTCGATCCCCTGGGCGGACAGAGATTATTTGGATAAGTCTCCTTTCACGTGTAGCCCCTGTTCACCTAGCAGTGAGTAGGTACGGGATGTAAGTCGAGGAGTTGTGACCTTGTTGTCCCGGTGTGTTGTGTGTGAGTGGTCTCGGTCCAACCCAAAGATTGGTCAATATGAGCTCTGAGCTCTTTCCATAGGGTGACGGCCGGCTGTCTCGAGAGAGACCAGCAGCAGACTGTGCAGTGAAGTGAACACACACACACACACACACACACACATCCCCTTGCAAACACACACACACACACACACACACACACCATCCCCATCTTCAAGGGAAACAGTAACCATGACCCAGCAGTGAAAAATCCTTAGCGACCTGAACGAGAATCGAACCCACGCCTGCTGGCCTTGCCGGCTCATAGACGGGGACGATAACCACTGACCCACGGGAGAGTGTGTGTGTGTTTTAGGTAAGAATTAGTGTACTGGGATAAATTAATATTTTTTCCCAGGTTGAGTTAAACAGTAAGTAATCATCATACATGGTTGTGCAAATATTATTTAGATTATTCTTATCATTATTCTTTTTCACTTGTGTGAGTGGAGTGGAGAAAATCTAAGATCTTTAACATGGATAAAGATGGAAAATTTCCAAAGATAAAGAAACAAAAGGAAAAACTGGAACATTTCACAAGAGCCTTGGTTCTTAAGTACTATTATTTCTAAACTAACTTGTGAACTGTAATTGTTTTCTTTTACTTCGGTCTGCAAGCTCTTCAACAAACTTTAAAAGTGATAAATGGAATTATGATGTTTTGAATTGTGAAAAGAAGAAAGTTTCAGAAATACATGATTGATTAGCTCATTATCCATCATTGATGATTCTTTACAATATATTGTAAATATCACCAAAGTTTTGGTCATTACATTAAATATACAAAAATATACATATCACCTTAACATACATAACTAAAGGCATAATAATACAGAGTAGTATGTGAGTTTAAGTAATGATCTGTCTATGTATTGTAGTGCAGAGTCACATCAAAAAGGGTAAGTCGTAAGAGTCCCGGAATACATTAGTGAATTTCCCATATATTATTAACTTCCAAGGGTGCGCAAAGGGCGCGCGCTGAATTGACCGCACCCTTGGGGGGCCGACTGTATGTGTTTGAGTAATGATCTGTCTATGTATTGTAATGCAAAGTCACATCAAAAAGATCCTCCAAGGCTGAAGGATGATGTAGCTATGTTTTCTCCAAGGTTAAGGAACATTGTGGGTCACTAATCCATCACTCGTCATCATCATTGATGAATGGGGAGGCTGGCGCTGACCTGGTAGGAATGGATGGGCCACCAGAGCTTGAAGAAGGAGGAGGTTCTTTGAAGAATGAGGAAATTGTTGTTTGCTTGGCCAACCCTTTCTTATTGTATAAAAAATTGCCTTGTAGACCTTTATTAACTTCATGATTCTATGTGGTGTTGTCCCACTTCTAGCTGGGTTAGCATCATGTTCCTTGAGCTGCTATATGACTTTTCAATGTTGCCAAACACTTTCCTGAGAATATTTATTGTTAGGCTCCTTCTGCTTCCTTGTTAAGAGCACACTCCTGTTCCAGTAGCATTAGTTTAACACTATGTAGGGCTGCACGGTGCTTGAATCGCTCAAAGCAGCCTTTGCTTGCAGTAAATTGGTTCCCATCCACTGCATAACCATTTTGCAGATCTTCATATAAAGATAGGCCTTGGTGGTCACTAGGGCAGTGGAGAGAGGCATGCGGCACCTGCTCTGGTAATCAGTGAAGAGTTTTGATAACCTCTTCATCCTCTCTATTATGGGCTCATGATGTTTGGTGATAGTTTTGGCCTTGAAGGGAGTGACATTCTCTTCTGTCTTCTTAACTGTGGTAGTAGTCTTAACAACAGTATATTTGGTAGACTGGGCAAGATTAAGGAGTTTTCTCCCTCACCACCCTCGTGTCGATTGATAATAATACTAAGCATCCTTTCAAGCCTAACTTTTTCTTGCATGTTTTGGCTTCTCAGATAAAGTAGAGTTTGTTGGATGTTTAAAAGCCATCACTCTACCGTAGACTGGTACTGTATTTTGTTTTTATGTCTTGTCCAATAGGGACTGTAAACTTAACTTTATCATTGTTTATGATCCTTCGTAGTTCATAGCTGTACTTATAATATGTTGACATAGAATACAAAGTGAACAAATAACCAGTATAAATAGATAAAAATTAAGTCGGTTGTGGGTTGCCAATATCTTGTTATCTTGTCATTTTGTTATCTTGTTATTATCTTGTTATCCTGTCATTTTGTTATCCTGTTATCTTGTCATTTTGTTATCTTGTTGTTATCCAGCTTCGCTGCCGACCCAGCCCGGCTGCCATTTGCATTGTTTTCTATGATTCGGGTACACTGTTGCCAATTCAAGCAGTACAAGCTATACAAAAAAATAAAGATTGGGAAAATAAAATTATCCGTGTTCAATACTTACTATTAACATTACTTACAAGTGCAACTAATATTTCTTTAACATAAACACCAAGATTTAATTTTTACTAGTGAATAGAGAATATAAAACTGCATCAGTCGATGTAAGTGAAAAAAGTCCGTTCTTCAGCTAGTGTTTTATAAATATTTGCCGAGCATTTTAAGCACTGAACATTTTTTTCCCCAAATTGTTGTCTTAAAGCTTATGGTGCACGATGTACACCGGAGCGCATTATACAGAGTAAAATATGGTAATATAGATCACAACAAATTTGTTTTATGATCACAACATCGGTGTAACACTGTGTGGCGCGGGCAAGACTGGGCGGCCAGGTTGTGCAAGTTTGCTACTGAGGCATCAAGGCACTGTGCAATGTGCTCCAGCCGCTCGGGTTATTGATTGTATACCGTAAATTGTAGCGTACAAGTCAACCTCAAAATCATTAGCTCAAAATTAATTGTTAGGCTTG
>JAPQNM010000205.1:42500-55000 GCA_029783475.1 Metacarcinus magister
CGCCCTTGGCCATGAAGAGGCCTTAGCAAATATCCAAGAGATCACCAGGACGCTCATCAATAGGACCGCCAATATCGGCAGCCACGCGGCCCTCTTCTTCCTATCTAGGTACGCAGCAGTTCCCAGAGCCACATACTTGCTCAGAGCAGCACCTGTCTACACGTCTGTGGAGTCTCTGCGAGCCATTGATGAGCAGATGCGGGAAGCAACATCGCGGAGCTGCAACGTACACCTCGCTGACGACTCCTGAACACAAGCTTCTCTACCACTGCGTTTTGGGGGTCTAGGAGTAAGGCGGCTGACGGACGTGGTATTGCCTGCCTACATCACCTCTGTGGAAGCATCGCGTGACCTGGTCTGTACCATTACCCGCCGCCCCAACGGCGACAGACCTGCCCGCCTTACTTCAGCCATAGGGACTTTCGCCGGCAACCAGTGGCCTAACCTCAGCCCTGATCTTGCCCTCACGCAACGGACACTGGACGAGGCAGCCTCCAAGCACCGTCTGGACAACCTGCTGGCTCAAGCGAACCAGATTGACCGAGCACGTCTCCTCGCCGCCACAGCACAGCACAGCGGGAATTGGCTGTCAGCCGTCCCCGTAGAGTGACTTGGCCTCCTCCTCCCGGATGAAGCGGTCCGTGTGGGCGTCGCACTGAGGCTGGGCACATGCGTCCAGCAACCTCATCGCTGCCGCTGTGGAGTCATGACAGAAGCATTCGGCTACCACAGCCTCTCCTGCCCCCGGAATCCCGGCCGCCTGCCCCGCCACGCGGCTCTCAACTACTTGGTTTACCGGGCCCTGGCCGCGGCTGGCTTTTATATATATATTAAAAGGGTAATAGCTAAGGGAAAACAGAAATAAGTAAAAAAAAATCCCGCTTGTCGCCAGACCCTGTAAAGAGGACAGTAGGAGAATAGAATCAAGGGCTGGAGATCCTCGAGCCACAAGGTTTGGATCGAGGGGACGGACGCCGACCAGACGGCATCACAGTCTTCCCCTTCAGGAGAGGCAGGATGCTGATGTGGGACGCCACATGCGCCAACACATTCGCGGACACCCATATCCTTGACTGTGCTTCTGCCGCTGGCGCAGCCGCACGAGCGGCTGAGGAGCGCAAGCGCCAGCGCTACGCTGCCATTGCCCTACGCTACGATTTTGCTCCACTTGCCGTGGAAACGAGCGGAGTGTTGGGCCCAGCCTTCAACGACCTACTGCAGGACATCGGCAGGAGCCTCAGCCAGCGCAGCGGAGAGCTTCGAGAGACTGCGGCAGCGTATCAGCCTTGCCGTGGTACGTGGTAACGCGGCAGCGATTTGTGGGCCCTTGGCCGGCAACATACGCCCTTAGCCGCACCTCACACAGCACTCCCGTGGGGGAGCACACACACACACACACACACACACACACACTGATTGAACGTCACAGCAGCCTGCGGAAAGGTAGGGGCAGCTGCCATCACACTCGGTGATGCCTAATAAAATAAAGATGGGTGGAGACACACACACACCGTACAACAGACATACAGACGCACACATACATGTCTCTTTCACATGTATGATGTACTCATATTGTGAATAAAAGTTATGAATCTGAATCTGAATCTGTCTCTCTCTCTCTCTCTCTCTCTCTTCTCTCTCTCTCTCTCTCTCTCTATCTCTCTCTCTCTCTCTCTCTCTCTCTCTCTCTCTCTCTCTCTCTCTCTCTCTCTCGATATATAGATAGATAGATAGATAGATAGATAGATAGTGTATGTGTGTGTGTGTGTGTGTGTGTGTGTGTGTGTGTGTGTGTGTGTGTGTGTGTGTGTGTGTGTGTGTATGTGTGTGTGTGTGTGTGTGTATGTGCGTGTGATCCAGTGACCTTGAAGATTTTTCTTCTCTCTCTCGCTCTCTCTCTCTCTCTCTCTCTCTCTCTCTCTCTCTCTCTCTCTCTCTCTCTCTCTCCTCTCTCTCTCTCTCTCTCTCTCTCTCTCTCTCTCTCTCTCTCTCTCTCTCTCTCTCTCGCTCTCTCTTACTTTTTTTTTATAGAGGGGGAAGACAGAGAGGGAGAGAAAAAAGGGGGGTGGGTGGGTGGGAGGGAGGGGGTAGGGAGAACAGTGAGAGCACGGGAGAGAAAAAGCGGGGTGGGGGGGACGGTGTTTGTGAGCCGGAGAGAAGGAAGAGAGCGCTAGGGAAAGGCCAGGGTGAGGATGGTGTGGAGAGCGGAGGGTAAGCCAGCCAATCACGAGACAGAGTCTGCCTACGTCACTGGCGAGGGCGGGGCGTCTGGAAATGTGATGAAGATTTCGGATATATGCGAGTGGGAGAGAGGGAGCAGCGAGCGTAGCCAGCAAATCACGAGGCAGAGTCATGCCTACGTCACTGGCGAGGGCGGGGCGGATGAAAATGTGATGTAGATTTCGGAAATATGCGCCGGATGCCTCTTTGTTTGATGCCTGTAGGGATACATTCTGGGTTATCAATTGTAGTATTATAATAACCACACAGGGTGATAATAGATGGTTTAGAGTCTCTTACTTTATTAGTCTAACAACAAAGCTCGAGTCAGGTTTGGTCTTGTACAGAAACAATGTTATTGGTGCAACAAGTACATAATCACTAGACACTCAGACTGGAGGTATGAACTCTCTACAGGTGTTCACAAATCACTATTCACAATGTATTGTATTGTTAGGGCACTATTGGCTTATATACCGAGTCACAGTCTCAGTATGTTAGAATCACGGAATGCACAGTGAGTCAGGGTACGGGGTTGGCAGAGTGATGCAGGTCAGGCGCGGTGGTAAGCTGTACTGGCTGACTCAGGTCAGGTCAGCAGCTGCTTAATGACCCCAATGCAGATGCAAAAGTAGCGTATCGCCCAAGTGCCCACCACAAGCTCTCAGGGAGCTCCAACCTCTACTTTTCTTTCTCAAGTTGAAGCTTAATCCATGGCTGACAGGAAGTAGCTACAGTGAAACCGAAGAATGCATTGTGTAGGTTTACGCAAGGTGTCTCTGTAGTGTGAAGTTCAAAGGCATATGTATATGGATACAAGGAATAGGGAAGGAATAATATGATTTGTGAATGTCAGTGTGCGTGAGCACACTACAAAGTTATTAATGCTGATTGTGAGTGACTGGTGAATACAACAATGTGTTTAGATGTCAGATATGGAAGGTGGCCAGCCACCTTTTCCTATCATAATCCAATAGATCAGGCATCTGTCAAAGCTTGAGGTAACATTACCACATCACCAAAATTTTACCAGTCAAGGATAAAGCCATATCTGAATCCTGTAGTACATCCACAACTTACCTTTATTGAGTAGAATACAACAATGTGAAGGAACCTTAATTCATATATATTGAAGTCGCAGACCGAATGCACGACTCAGGATATGTGACTATGTGACCATATTATAAACAATAGTATGTTGTCCCTTCATAATAGTGTCAGACAACTCCAGAAAACATAAAAGAAGCTAAAAGAAATGTCTTGAGAATACTCAATACAGTACACGCTTGATTTAATGGACTAATTCAGTCTAGCATAGTCCCATTGTATTAAGCTTTTCACTAGATTGAGCATTCACTCTTTCCTGCTTTCCTAGCACTTTAGCGATTTTACAAGGTTTTCACTGCACAAATAGGCCTAAAACATAAATGAATCCACGAGAGTTGTTGATGAAGAGAAGAACTTGTGCAAAAAAAATAGCAGGGAGCAGGGGATGGCGGATACTACCGGAACTACTCCAAATACTGCTCAATTTAGCAGAATTTAAAAAAACTCAATAGTAGATAGTGTTTGAATTAAGAACAAAAAATTAAATATGTGTTCTTTCTGATGTCTATCTGTCAACAGGCTCAAGGAATGGAGACTTCAGAAGTCAACCAACTAGTGGAGGGTCTTACCACCTTAGTACAGGATGAAGAGGGGGTCAACATACACTATGTTCTCCCTCAAAAAGAAAGAAAAGACAGTAAGAGAGGCTTCAGAGAATTTTGCATCGGCCAGCCATCTGACCGGCCCACCAGGTGTGTGCTGCTGCTGGGAGAAACCGGTGCAGGGAAAACAACTTTCATGAATGCTGCCATCAACTATCTCTTTGGAGTCAGGTTTGAGGATCCTTTCCGCTTACGATTGAAAGAAACTGCTGATGGTCGCATGAAGACTGAGAGCCAGACAGACCTCATTACTGTATATACTATTTACTACAAAAAAGGGATGAAATATGAGTACAACTTTGTATTTATTGACACCCCTGGTCTGGGAGACACAAGAGGATGGCAAACACAGGATGATATAAGAAAATGCTTAGAAAAATTTTTGACAGCAGATTTTGGGGTTGATGATTTGCACTGTGTTGGTCTTGTTGCTAAGGCAAATACAAATAGAGATCTTGGTTCCCAGAAAGTTTTACTAGGTGATATTATTTCATTGCTAGGAGACAGTGTTCCTGAAGTCACACATGTTTTTGCAACTTTTGCTGTTGACAAGCCTACAGTAGATGCTGTTATGAAAAATGCTGGAGTTGCTTTCAAAACCATGTATGAGTTTGATAATGGTATTCTTTTCTGCTTCCATCAGCCCAGCCCTTATGTATCATTCAGATGGAATGTAATGAATAAGCAGTATGAAACTTTTATTGAAGCCTTAGTCATTGCCCCGTCTGTAAGTATACAGATCCTCAGAGAGAGAAAACTCTTTCACACATGTAAGAAGCACTTGAAAGAAGCGATAGATAAATTGGCCCCTATAATAGCAGCAATGGAAGTCGATAAGAAAAAACGTAAAACATATAAACTACAGGAAGCTAGAAATAAGGGATGGATGCAGGAGGAAACTATAAAGAAAATAGAAATGGAAACCATTAAAGATGGTAATCATGCACACAATTGTTATGAATGTCAGCAAACATGTATATTTCCCTGCAACAAATGTAATATGGGTGATATTCTGGCAGAAGTGGCAGGTGGTGCAACAGCTGTTGGAGCTCGACTTGTTACTGTAACAACTGCAGAAGCTGCACCTGTTACTGTAATAGCTGCTGAAACTGCATCTGTTACTGCAGCAGCTGCTGAAGCTGCATCTGTTACTGCAGCAGCTGCTGAAGCTGCATCTGTTACTGTAGCAGCTGCTGAAGCTGCATCTGTTACTGTAGCAGCTGCTGAAGCTGCATCTGTTACTCTAGCAGCTGCTGAAGCTGCATCTGTTACTGTAGCAGCTGCTGAAGCTGCATCTGTTACTCTAGTAACTGCTGAAGCTGCAGCTGTTACTCTAGCAGCTGCTGAAGCTGCAACTGCAGTCACAGCCTTAGAAGTGGCAGGTATTACAATTGCAAGTACAGCAGCTCCTCTAGTTGCTGTTGCGATAGGAGGAGCTGCTTTTGGATATTTAATTAAGACTGGGTTTGATATGATGACTAAAAGTGATGCTGATAGTGTGTGTGGGAAGAATGGTTGCACTCATCCTCTACCACAACATATTAAAGAAAAAAAAAAGTTTGTTAAAAAAAATTACGTACTGGAGAAAATTGATGAAAATATGAAAAAACTTTATGATGTTGCCATTTCAAAAAAGCTGGAAGCTAATGCTAAAATCACTATTGGGAAACAAAAAATTTTGGACTGCAGTAATAACATCTCTAATATTACTGTAAATCTAGTATATCATGCAAAGAAGATACGGGAACTAGATTCAAAAGATTTTGATTTTATTAAAGATGTAACTTGTCAGCTTGACAAGGAAATCAGATTGGGTGAGTCTAAACTTATTCCTCACGCAATAGAGCATGTGAGTATTATAAAGGTGGCTATGCAAACACTTGTGTCATATGGAACTGAAGAAGTTCTTGGCCAACATGAACTTGTAGGGCAAATGTTAATGAGAAAATGTTAATGAGCTGCAGTCAGAACCTAGCTTTAAACACTATCCATGACATGATACTGTTGGCTTCACTGGTTTGTATGTATGTATGTATGTATTTGTTTAGCGTCCCACGAGGTGTCACCTTTGTTCATATGTGCTTTCTTCAAAGTGCGCCCTGGGTACGACGCTGGTACTTCAGAAGAATACCATATGTAACAAGATATTTTGATTCACCTAATATCTCCACAGTATTACATGTTTTCCATTATAAAGTGTTCATCATTATGTAAATAGTGCATCAATGATTTTATTTATATACTGTGCGTTAAAACTATAACTGATAATAAAAACAACACACTTAGTGTGGCATGCTCCAAGCGTCCCTCCCCCACTGTTCGGTGTTAAATCCACCCTGTCTTATATACCTCCGGACCATTCAGTTGTTTTACGGTGTTAAATCCACCCTGTCTTATATGCCTCCGGACCACTCAGTTGTTTTACGGTGTTAAATCCACCCTGTCTTATATGCCTCCGGACCATTCAGTTGTTTTACGGTGTTAAATCCACCCTGTCTTATATGCCTCCGGACCACTCAGTTGTTTTACGGTGTTAAATCCACCCTGTCTTATATGCCTCCGGACCATTCAGTTGTTTTACGGTGTTAAATCCACCCTGTCTTATATGCCTCCGGACCATTCAGTTGTTTTACGGTGTTAAATCCACCCTGTCTTATATGCCTCCGGGCCACTCAGTTGTTTTACGGTGTTAAATCCACCCTGTCTTATATGCCTCCGAGCCACTCAGTTGTTTTACGGTGTTAAATCCACCCTGTCTTATATGCCTCCGAGCCACTCAGTTGTTTTACGGTGTTAAATCCACCCTGTCTTATATACCTCCGGGCCACTCAGTTGTTTTACGGTGTTAAATCCACCCTGTCTTATATGCCTCCGGACCACTCAGTTGTTTTACGGTGTTAAATCCACCCTGTCTTATATGCCTCCGGACCATTCAGTTGTTTTACGGTGTTAAATCCACCCTGTCTTATATGCCTCCGGACCACTCAGTTGTTTTACGGTGTTAAATCCACCCTGTCTTATATGCCTCCGGACCATTCAGTTGTTTTACGGTGTTAAATCCACCCTGTCTTATATGCCTCCGGGCCACTCAGTTGTTTTACGGTGTTAAATCCACCCTGTCTTATATGCCTCCGGGCCACTCAGTTGTTTTACGGTGTTAAATCCACCCTGTCTTATATGCCTCCGGGCCACTCAGTTATTTGACGGTGTTCCACACACCTTATTATTGCATCTGACTCCAGGGTATACTGCTTTATTTACTTATAGTGTGTTTCATCAACACTTTATATTATTGTTTCTACTGCCCCAGGATATGTTTGACTTATTTCACGTTATAGTGTATTCTATCTACACTTTATACTATTTTTTGCTGCCTCAGGGCATAGTGTTTCATGTGTTGGCTGCAGTTAGTGCCTTCACCTAATATATATTATTTGTTTTTGCTGCCTAAGTGCATATTACTTCATATATTTGTCTTTGCTGCCTAAGTGCATATATTCGTCTTTTTGGCTCATTTACGCCAATTCCTTTATATTTACATCTATATTCCTGCCATATATTCAATTTCGATTTTGTGTTTATTTTGTGTTGGCTTTTGTCTTAGAATTTTTACTATTGTTGCTTTCGAAGCAGAAAATTGTGGTGTATTTCGTATTTTCTTAGTTCATATATTTTTTTTGCATTTATATATATATATATATATATATATATATATATATGTTTTATATTAGTGCCGCCCATTTTTGTATGTATTTCTTTTTATTTCTGATGTCTCAGTTTCCTGCACCGTAATGTCACCTTCCAAGGGTGTCCTCGTTTCACCCGGGGTTTTTCGAAATGGGGACATTTCGTTGGTGGTGGCCGAGCAGTGTAGGGAGCTGAGGTATTATTATATACATACCAGTCATGTATTGTATTTGGCGCGCTCCATATTATATAATCTTGTGACGTGGCAACACCGCGTCGACACCCATGACGGGCCCCTCAGTTCCCCGCGAAACGGAGGGCCCCAGGCGTCATCTCCCAGGGGCCTGTCAAGACAGAGAGCCCCAAGCATTCCAACGGGACGGTCGCACTATTTGGTCATTCCTCTGTTCAGTTTTTGTTTATCTAAGAATAAACCCACGTCACATTCTCCGAGCCTTTATTTAACCACCGCTACGCTACCATCAAACCTCCTACAATGGATTTTTTATTTTAAACTGAGAAGATTGCATTTTGGACTCATTCATGGATTTCATTGTTTGTAATGTTTAATGAAGAAGAAAAATCAAAGTAAATGAATTTGAATGGTTTAAACTGTAGATTTATGTGTATGTTAGAGAGAGAGAGAGAGAGAGAGAGAGAGAGAGAGAGAGAGAGAGAGAGAGAGAGAGAGAGAGAGAGAGAGAGAACGAGAAAAAGAAAAAGAGAGAGAAATACCATTGTAATAAAGCTGATAAGGCACCAAGGCTTCCCAGGGTGGGGACAGCCAGCAGTGTTTGGCCTGTCGTCTCCCCTTGGTCTCTGCAGCATCAAATACATATTCCCTGCAAATGGCATTATCTGTCTCCCCTGAGCTGGGTATTGCGTGATGTCCGCTGCTCCCCGTCCCTCTGCACTAAGACACAGCGGCTGCATGCTGGAGGCTACTAATGACATTTTATATGAGCTGTTCTCCACAGGTACTCGCAGGTATACACATGCCCCAAAGCCTTTTTCTGAGGCATCACTCACAGGCCTTACTTGAACTACTTACCTTCACTACTGGACGGGGAAGCATATAGTACACGGGATTCACACCTGAAATTTCCTCACTTGGCACCTCTTCTATTATGTGATCAGCCTCATAACCATCAAACACCTTTTCATACTCTTTCTTTATCTCCTTATCTTGATCTAACTTAACCATTAGCTTACTTAACCTTTTACTGACTATACTTTCATTATTCAAAAGCTTTTCTTTGGCAGAATCATCCTTCCATGGTAGTGCAACCTCATAGCGACCATTCATAAACTGCACCGTACTCTCAAATTCTCTCAAGACTCTGGTATCACTATAACTTTCTACAGTTCCCTACAGTTTCCAGATCCCAAAACTTACTCAAATCTGAATCTGAAACCGAAGAGATACACAACAATTGTGGTGCAGAGTACTTAGAGGTGTGAATAGATTCATACAGCTTGCCACTTAACACATAATCAAATACATACTTCATGGCTAATACATTGGTTGTTATCCTATGATAGATAGTTATAGTTATCCCGTAATAGGTAGTGTAGGAATAATAATCTGATGCAATGTATTCGTGATGTGATGGAAAATACCCAGGTCACAACTGCCAGGTTTATTCTTTTATATTAATCATGTACATTACTTACCTATAATTTATGTATACCTTATTATTGTATAATTATTTAGCATGTTTTCTATAGGTATCAAATACTTTCCTTGGTAATTACAAGTATACATTGGGTAAGTTAGTTCAGTACTCTTCAGTATCTAGCTTGTGTGATAATGCTGACGACAGTCTATCGGCCAGCGTGACGGGCGTGCCCGCCTGAAGCCGGCAGACTGGACGTGACGCTGAAGAGACGCGGTGTGTTGTGTGTGAGTGAAACATAGTGCCACAAGGGTACGTGACTCTTACAAACTGTTGCTGATTTATTGATATTAATCACGACCCTTATTTCAATACCTTGTAACGTATAGTGAACCATATAGTGACTCCAACAGACTAAAGTGAGCGCACACCGTCATACGTTATTCCAATACATTAATAACGTAGTGACCTCCACTATTGTGCCAGTGTACATACCTTGTATATTTAATAAATTACATAGTTGTACACCTCACTTTTGCTATTAGCCTTTCCGCTCGGGCCAACTCATTAATACCAAACACAAGACCTGTTCTATTACATTACACAGGAACTCACACAAGTTACTCGGTGCAGGTAAGATACATACATTACTTGCTGTCACAAAGATACCAGAAAGGGTAACATGGTTCCTTTGGAAGGCATCTACAGGAGAAATCAATGTCCAATAGAAGTCTAGACCAACCAATATGTCAATTTTAATTGGAGAATCATGGTGGTAATCATCAGCTAATTAAACATGAGAAAAGAAATTAAGCACTGAATATGGCACAACAGATCTCACCAACGGCTGACATATTCTGGGGATCTCGGCAACAATGATAGGTACCACTTTCTCGTCAGAGTCCTACAACTTTAACTTGAAAACATTTTTATGTTCATTCTTTCCAGCATTATGACCACCAAAACTAGAGTATGGCATAGGTGCACTAGTGATCCACTGTGGTTTACACCTTTTCACAAAGTTACTACTAACATATGATCTGTCTGCACCATTATCAAACATTACCTGAGCAATGACAACAGTACCATCACTACTACTCACTTGAACTTTGGCTCTTTGTAAAATGGTACAGTTACCACCTTGCTCTGACAGGAGTGCTACATCATCAGGCTTGTCACTATTAACAGCATCTTCTCTTTCTTCCCTTTCTTCCTTCTTTGGACTTAATTTTAACTTCCAAGTCTAAGGCGAGAGGTTGTGTTTGGTGGAGCTCCTGTGTTTTCTTAATTCAAGAACAGACCTTTCACTGAGCATTAACCAGCAATAGTGTTGGCATATGTTGATTGACCTGTACTTGAGCTAAGCCTAGATAAGGTAAATTTTGTGGTGAGTGAATAATAAAAGCAGTGGCGGCTCATCTCCAGGAACATGGCTGACCAAAACAAATACACAAGACACTCCAAGGACTGCACAGCTGCCTCCAAGAACTGCACAGCTGCCTCCAAGACAGATGGTGAGGAAGACTATCCATGTGGAACATGCTGCAAGCAAGTAGGTGAGAAAGATAAGGTACTTGAATGTTATGTGTGCACTCAGTGGTTTCACAGATGCCAGAGTGTATCAGACAAGTTATATGAGATACTGGCGGAGGAAGAGGATAATTGCTCATGGTATTGTTCCAACTGTAACCATGGGGCCAGGAACCTTAGAATACAAATAATTGCAATTATGCGTGAGCATAATAACATTAAAGCTTCACTTGATGAACTGACAGCACAGTGCTCAACCAATATAAGTGATATATCTAGCCTTAAAACTCAAGTTAAGGACATCAACCAGAAATTAAATGTATTGCAAAGCTCATTTGATGCACGTCTGTCAACTCTAGAGGCTAAGACAAACAAGTCATAAACACAGGACACATCACACCAGCTGGTTTTCAAGAATACTGTCCAAAGCTAAGGAATTGTGAGACAGCAGTCATGACGTCTACAAGAAAGTCTACATTAGACCAGACCTGACCTAACAAAGAACCAAATGGCCGAGTCCAAAAACTTGCGTGCTTCCTTCAAGGTAATCAGAGAATCCCAGTCAGAGAAAAAATGGACAATCACGAGAGGCCAAATAATCGAAATGAAGCAGGAAACACAGGCACAGTCCATGTGAAGAAGTGCACTAGCAGAGACAACAAAGCCAAGCCAGTTAATTCACCAAGGGACCTAAATGTGTACTACACTAACGTGGATAACTCTATTATGAGTAAATATTACACTTTGGTAGCACTCAACAACATTCATAGCTTTGATACCATGCTGTTAACTGATATAAAACCAAAAAACAGGCACAGTACCAGATATTCAAGTCATGTCTATCCCAGGCTACGACCTGCTTACTAGTGACCTGTCTGCACCTAACACAATTGGAGTCAGCATTTACATCAGAACCAAGTACCAGGCCAGACAAGTTACACCGAAAACACAACCTCTAACAGACACAACTAAGCTAGGGTAATGCTACCCAAACATTGAAGATCAGCATCTACTGAGCTTTGATATGTGGCCTCATTACCCTCACGGGTATCTAATGACCAATACTAAAGGTAAATACTAAAAGTAATTCCAACCGAACGCCACACATTACAACAGTGTGGCCACTGTTACACTTTGTACACTTTATACGAGCTCTACACTCTCTTGAAATGTGCCCACTGTTCAAACACTTGAAACACAGGCCTGAGCTTTTTATTTAATCACCTCGTTCTTTTCCACCAAATCTTAATACACCAAAACAATTTTCTGATTAGTGTTTCCTGCCACAGAAACAGCACATAGAGCTTTCTTGCTTGGAAAAAGAATGGAGGGCTGCGGCTGAGTACACTTTTTCCTTAAACTCCTTATTTTCACTTTTCTTTTCTTCACTACTTCTTTTCTTTCCTTTAAACGCTTCAGATCTTTCTAATCTTGAAATTTCCTTGTCTAAGAATTTTAAAAACCAATCCTAGTCATTCTCGTGTCCATCCACGTGTCCACTCTAGCCGCAATTTGGGGAGGCGGTGGCTTAGTGGCTAGCGGTCGGACATACCACCTCAGGGTCCCTAGTTCGAGCCTCAGCACGTGCTGGCCACTTTTTTTTTTATAATACCGCCAAGTGTTCTAAGATCACTCACATGCTGCCATAACACTATCCTCGACGGGACTGCAAAGCTATATGCTCGAGGAGCTTTTGCTGTCAGCATGAGTATTTCTATATGAAATGAGGCGTCACTTA